>APFE031552209.1:0-105291 GCA_000404065.3 Pinus taeda | reverse complement strand
CAAGTTCATTTCCCTCTCCTAGGGTTTTGAAGCCAATTTCTCTTGGACGGACAAATCATCAGCAAAAATTGTATCCAGATGTTCATACACCTTCCCCTATCCTTAAAGTATCTTATAAAACACTTCCCATCCCTTAGATCTGCCAAATTTCTCATTTTTCCACAAACCCTAGTTTCTAGCTACAACCTGGCAATTTTCTTGGTTGGGCCTGTGTTTTTCCCTTTTGGACCCTTTCCCCTCACTCAATCTCTAAGATTCCACTTTCCCCTACTTCCTAACACCCCTCCCTACTCCAAACAATTTCCCCAAAAATTTAGAAGCCCTCTATCCCCTTCATTTCGCTCCATTTCGACAAAATTCCTTGTTTCACACATCGGGACAAGTCGCACTCAAATAATGTTCCAGAGAAATCAGAGATGAATTTTAGGAAACTGAGAGAGTTTTTTGTCCACAACATGCCAAAGAAGAAAAACCTCCTTCATTTTTTTCACAGGTGTCATAGTTTCAAAGAAATGTCAAAAATACCGGCGAGAACGAAGGTGCTCCAAGGACAGTTGGCCAAAACACAAAAACGAAGGAAAACGCCCGATCCACTCCAAAATTTTGCCAAAGCCTCTTTGACTGAGCATGTACTTGATTGGGGACTCCCAGCCCAAATTCAAAAATTTGGAAGGGAAAAATTTGTCATTTTTTGGCATTTTTGAGAAGGGAATTTTACAGGTTTTGGCCATTTGAGTGGTCTCACCCCGTGCGCGACCAGTCATGGGGACAGCTCAGAACGGGTAAAAACTCTACCATTTTTGGATTTTCATGCAAAAATACACTTCTATTGGATGGTTTTCAGATTTTATGAAGATTTGGGCTCCCAAAAGCTCAAAATACATGCAAATTTTGACTTTTTGCCCCTTTTTTGAGTTGCAGAAAGCTGCCTTGGGAGCAATGACTTTTGAGGGGTCAAATCAACTCCACATTCATACATTCTAGTGGGGTTATAAAGTAGACTTACATACCTTTCCAATGAGCTATCGTGCACCTGATTTGGACACTGGGAAGGCCCTCAAACAGAGCTGTCAATGCGCGCGACCAGTCAAAGTGAGGGGCGCGACCACTCAGGGAAATTTCACTATTTTGACCAGTTCGGCCAGCAAAACATTGTTTTTACTTTGGTTGACTTTTGGGGCCTATAAATGATGGATTTTTGTGTAATTTTCATGGCACTTAGATACTTTTACTCTCCTTTAACACTTCTAGAAGTTTCCTTGATGTAAATGGCAAATATTTAATGCATGGATAGGTTTCCTAAGTTTTAGAGGCAAGTTGTTTTGACTACCTATTATCTAGTGATTAGTTAGAATTAGTTAAAACAGCTCCTAGGAAGCTGAGCTCGACCCCTAGAGGTGGGGAAAGGAGTTAGATCTTCTATATTATGCCTTCTCTTACTCATTTTCATGGTTGGAATCTTGAGGGAGAAGCTCCTATTGTATATTTTACCTGTATCTCTGCAATTTGAGGAAAAGGAAGACCAGGGTTTTGCAGACATCATTGGGATTCTTGTGGACTCTTGTGTTGATGGTGTGTTCTCTTATTGTAATTGTAAGTGTGTTTATGTGTTCCATATCTTTCTTTACTGCAGCTTATTAAACAAATGAAGTGATAAAGTTTGAATTCATGCATGTCATGCTCAACTTTCAAATTTGTTTAATGTTTATGTTTTCCACTGTCTAAAGAGGATTCAAAGTCATTGTTTGCCCTCTTTAGCTTCTCCTCTTTCCTCCTTGATCATCCATCTCAGCTAAAAGCATCAGCACAAACTCCTACCTTGCCCCAAAGACCCACCTGCAAAAACTGAGCTCAATCCCCGCACCCTAAATTGCAGATCCTCAACTTGCCACCAAAAAACCCCAAAAAAACCCCCAAATCAACTTTCAAATCAGTTTACTAGCCTAATATTTGTGTTACCTTGATTGATCATCTCTTCACATTGAAAATTTAACGATATTGACCGGAGAGAGCCTTCTCATACCCCGTAGGGCTAGCTATGAGGTGAAATGGTTTGATGTTGCCTTGAAGGTTTGCCTTTCTCAGCCTGAGGTGAAATCTCAAGCGCTAACAGTGTTCTTGTTGTGATTTCCAGGTGTTGGCATCTTCTGTTGTTGCTGAGCTTTGGATAGGTGATGTAGTTCCTGTATGTTTTCTTCTACTCTTCCTCTGCATGGGTGCTGAAGGAGGAGCCTAGCGACTGCTTCCATTACAATATAGGTTTCTACATGGTTTCTTGTAGTACTAAAGGAAATCCTGTAGCTGCCTCTTTCTGAGTTTTTTTTCTTTTTTCTTTTTATTTTTCTTGGAGGAGGAATAGGTGTTGAATTAGGAGTGGAAATGTTGGCAATGGGGAGATGGAGTGGTAGCTAAGGTAGGATACTGATGGTATGGCCTTTTGATTTATTTTTTTTTAATATAATATATATTATATATATATATATATTTCCTTTTTCTCAGTGGATTTCTTGACGGACACGGAGGGTGACATGGTCATGAAATGGCTTTGGTTGAAATGTGGTGAGGTCAATGGCCTCCTACTTCAATCTAAAATAGGCTCGCATTATGATTTCTCAACCAGGATTTCATTCTTGTAGATTTTCCAGACTTCCTGTAGTACTACAGGAAACTCCTGTAATAATTACATGAAATCCTGTAGAAGTCACAAAATTGCCTGAAAGTTGGATTTTTGATGGTTGGAGAAGAGTATGGATGAATGAGACATGGTGGTCATGGAGTATATGAAATGAATGAAGGAAGAATGGGGTTTTTCATGGCTTGTTGCCCTCTAAACTTGGTGTCCATTATTTTCTTGAAAACCTAAAAAAACCAGGAACTATTATGAGTGGGTTGGTTTGAGGTCCCTGCCATTACATCTTTTTGTGTGTGTGTGTGTGTGTTTTTTGAAAGGCAACTAGGTTGCATCAAAGGATTTTTAACCTGTTTTCCTACTCTAGGTGCCTCAAGGGAGGTTTTCATTTTTTTTTTCACTCTTAGGTTGCCTCAAGGAGGTTTTCAACCCAAAAGTGGGCCTTAGGTGCCTCATGGAGGTTTTCAACTAGGTGTCTTATTGTTGTTGTTGTTTTATTTTTTTATTTTTTTATTATTATTTTTTTTTCTCAGCAATTCAACAATCTTCAAGAATTTGGTGAGGTGGAAGTCAATACTCCTTCAATCACCATTACTGTCTTATTGATACTACTGACAAAGTCTTCCTTTAACAAAGGCTTTTTGTAGGCTTTCAATCTATACCCATTGACAAGCAAAGGAATGCCTTCTTCATCAATGGTTCTTATTTGAACAACCACATTGTCATGGAACTTTTCTATCACATATGAGCCTAACCATCTGGTCATAAACTTGCCTTTGAAATCCTTGAATCCAGAGTCATACAACAGAGCCCAATCACCTTCTTGAAACAATTTGTCTTTGATACTTTTGTCATTCTAGACCTTTCTTTGTACTTGAGTCACCTCTGTGTGCAAGAGGGCCTGCATCCTGAATTCATCTAACCCGTTGAGTTGGAGAAACCTCTTTTGCTATGCCCTTGTAACATCTAAATCCAACTATGCTGCCATTCTTAAAGTGTTGTACTCAAACTCAATGAAGAGTAGATCCTTCTTCCAATAGACCAAATCATAAGGGGTGAAGCCAGTGGTTGTCTTCCAAGTTTTATTGTAGGCCCGAGTGGCCTCCACTAGTTTGTCGGCCCAATCCTTCCTGCTGTTTCTCACCACCTTTGTTACAATTCTTTCCAATGCTCTATTGGTAACTTCTACTTGTCCATTGGCCTGAGGGTGGTAAGGAGTTTATCTCACGTGCTTGATATTATGTTGGCTTAACAGATTCTCAATCATATGTGGGGTGAATTGAGTGCCCTGATCAGTGACTAGCTCTCTAGGGTATCCAAACTTGTAAAACACATCTCCATCAAGAACTCAACCACTTTCTCTTCTGTGGCTACCTTGACAGCCTTGGTTTCAACCCACTTTGTGAAGTAGTCAATGCACATAATTATGTACTTCTTTTGTCCTGATGGTGGATCAATGGGCCCAATGAAATCCATGCCCCACTTGTCAAATGGATCAAAAGTCACTTGAGGTTGCAAAAGAATTTCATCCTTGGGAGTAGGTTTCCCCATTCTTTGGCACCAGTCACATTGGCTGGTATATCTTCTTGCATCTTGGTGGAGAGTGGGCCAATAGTAGCCATCGTTTAGTACATTGACGGTTGTTCTTTTGGCTACAAAGTGACCTCCACAAGGCCCATCATGACAGGCCAGAAGGATGTCAAAAACTTCCTCCTCTCTGACACATCTTCTCAGAATTTGATCTGGGCCTAACTTGAAGAGATTTCCCCCAATCCAAGTGAATGGGTTTATTTTCCTTGTAATTCTTCTCTTTTCCTTGGAGGACAAATTTGGAGGGAAGTGTGCAGCTACTAAGTAGTTGGCTATGTCAAAAAACCACTGAGAGAGAACTGAAATAGCGAATAAATGCTCATATGGTAGCTATTCATCAACCATTCCTTCCTCACCTACAAGCAAATCCAATCTAGACAAAAAAATCTGCAACTACATTTTCTCTACTACGCTTATCAATGATAGTTAGATCAAACCGTTGTAACAAAAGCAACCACCTAATAATTTGGGCATTCACATCAGGCTTGTTCATCAAATATTTAATAGTAGCATGGTAAATATATACAAAGGTTTGGTAACCAATGATGTAATGTCTAAATTTATTCAAGAAATGGACAACAACTAGGAGCTCTTTTTCAGTCACAACATAGTTTAATTCAACCTTGGATAGATGTTTGTTGATGAAGTAAATGGCATAAGGTAGCTTGTCATCTATCTGGCCCAGAGCTACTCCTATAGCTTTGTTAGAGGCATCAACATGGACGTGGAAAGGAAGAGCCCAATTTCGGCCTCAGAGTATAGGTGCAGTAGTCAACTTACCCTTTAAGGTTTCTAGGACCTCTTGGCAGTTTTCTAACCATAAAAATTCAGAGTCCTTGGCCAATAGTCCAAACAAAGGTGAGGCTACCTTGCTGAAGTATTTTATGAATCCTATAGTATCCAGCTAAACCTAAGAAAATTTTGACATCCCTCTGCTTTTGAGGTGTAGGGACCCTCTTTATGATAGCTATGTTATTTGGGTCCATGTGCAGTCCTTCCTGGGATATTGAGTCACCTAGAATAGTCCCTGCAGTCATCAAGAACTCACACTTCTTAGGACTAAAGCATAAGTTCATTTCACTGCATTTGTTTAATACTTTTCCAAGGTTAGAGAGAGCCTCTAGGAAATGACACCCATAGGGGGTGATATCATCCATATAAATTTCCACATATTCATGGACCAACTCTACAAAGATGCTTAGGACTGCCCTCTAAAAAGTGGTAGGGGCATTGCATAATCCAAAAGGAAGGACTCTATAAGCAAACGTACCCCAGGGACAAGTGAAGGTGGTTTTATCCTGGTCCTCTAGGCTGATCTGGATCTGATTGTAACCACTGAATCCATCCAGGAAAGAGAAGAATTTATTTCCTGCCAGACCATCTAATACTTAGTCAATAAAAGGTAGAGGGAAATGGTCATTTTTGGTGGCTTTGTTTAGCTCTCTGTAGTCCACACGGATCCTCCACTTCCCATGTTTCTTTGGAACTAGAACTAGAGGAGATACACACTCACTATTTGAGATGGGGTAAATGAACACTACATCCAACAACTTCTGCAGTTCTTCTTTAAAGATATCCTTGATGGTTGGGTTCATTCTCCTCTGAGGTTGGCGCACTAGCTTGCAGCCTTCCTTGATGTAAATGTTGCGAGTGCACACCGAAGGGTGCACTCCCTTCATTTCCTTATAAATATAGGCAAAGGCATCTAGATGCTTTCTTAGCATGTCACATAACTCCTCTTCTTGATGTGCAGAGAGAGAGGGGTTGATTTTAAATGTTCTTTCTAGACCTAAATCCCTCATCTTGACTGAGTAGGACTTGAGTAAGCTAGGCACAAGTCAGTCCAAGGGTTATCTTCAACTTTGTTGACTAAATCCTCCAGCGACATGGTGTAGGGGGGCTGATTCTGGAGGATTTTCTCAATCATGTCTTCTTCATCAGGTTGCCCCACTCCTATAGTAGCATCTAGGGTACAAATTGGGGAAGAGTAGACTTCATCTTCCTCCTCCTCTTCTAACCATAAAGGTAAGTCATTCTCCAGAGATGGTTGAGAAAGAGGGTACAAGACCAATTGTTTGGACAAATGCCCATTTTTAATGGTCATATTCCCAGGCTTGCAACTTATGTAAGCATAAATAGTGCCTAAACATGGCCTTCCAAGGATGAGAGGATAACCATTGAACTTGGTCTTAGGTTGGAGAACTAATAAGTCAGCAGGGTATTCCCAAGAATCAGTGGAGACCATCACATCCTCAATAGCTCCCTTAGGAGCTACTGTGGACCTGTCTGCAAGCTGCAAGACTGTTGTGGTCTTTCTTAATGATCCTTGAAGATTCAACTTAAGCATAGTATCCTTAGTCATCATATTTATGGCAACCCCAATATTGATCAAGGTATGGGGGACAATGATACCATCGATGTGCACATCTACCACAAGGCTTCCAGGATCTAGATACTTTGGGCAAATCACCTGCCCCAAAATTAAGTCGGACAGTTGTCCAATGACACTAATGGTAGGGGCATTTTTCTTTCGCCTCCAAGGATGTTAGAAACATTTCTCCTTGATTAACTTGTTGTAGGTGGGAACATCCTTGATAGCTTGGACTCCCCTCTGATGTCAAATGATTCTTCTTTTAGATTCAAGAGTGTTCAACATATGAGCAAGATATAAAGAGTAGAGAAACATAAGCAGGCATCAATAAATAAGAAAAAGTCAGTAGAGATGAAAAAATACGAGCCAGGATATGTAGTGACTATATTTGTTGATGACGAGATAATGTAGTTAGTAATTTCTCCCTAGCTGAGAGGGAGTGTTAATTTGGAAGTTCAGGGATACATTCCCTCCTTTGGATAATATTTCTCATCAAGAAAGACCCCTCCTAACCCTTTTAAGAATTTAATTTTGGTAAAGAAAATATAATTTTAATTTTTGAAATGCACATGCGCATAAAAAGATAGGTTGGCCCTAAGATGAATCTACACACCCTTGGAAACCTATAAATACAAGTCAAGTGACCCTCATTTAAATATCATCAATCATTCTTATTTCTTTGATTTAGCTCACATAGGTCTAAGTGGTTTGTGGAGATTGGTTCGTATAGGTTAGAAATTGCAAGGTCTGAAACTCACACATGTGATCTAGGGCTTTTATTTACAGGTTCATGGTTGCCACAAGGAATTTTTGGTTGCAACCGCAGACACAAAAGATTGTCCATGAAGTTAGAGGGTTTCAACTACACACACACACTCTTTCCATGCGACTAGAATCTAGGGTTTCATTTTTATAGTTGACCATAGGCTGGAAAGTTATATCTGATCAATGTTATTTCTGGGCTCATATTTCTAAACATTGTTGGGTTATTTTGCCAGATAATTTTTGTGATTGAAGATTTGAATCATTGTGCTCTTGCTTTGTTGAATCATTCAATGACAATCTAATAAGAAGAAGAATTTGAAAGGGTTTTCCCCTTTGTGGTGTTTTTCCCTAGTCTCTAACCAATCCCGATGTCTCTATGTGTGAATGATTTTCTTCTATTGTTCCTTTATGTTCTATTGCTTTGATGATGATATTGTTCTTTCTATATAATTGCATATGTTGCTAACTGATGTTATGATGTTGTGGGGTTAATTCAATGTGTAAATAATGAAATGAAATTATCTAAAGCAAAGAACAATATAGCCCTAAGAAAATTAACATTGTGAACACCCTAGAAACATATTCATTCTCTCACTTTGTATGGGATAAGAGGGGATTGACAGTAAGGGTTCTAGTTTTGAAGCCCTATTAATCAAGCATGTACAAGTGAGTGTGAGTAATAGTTGTATCATATTCTCACTTTGTATTTGATAAGGGGGAGTTAATGATCAACTACTATTTTTGAAGATCCTAAGCAACAAATAAAGCCAGAGCCTCAAGCCTGAACTAAAATCAAAGATGCAACCATAGTCAAAGTTATGAGTGTGATTCAATTTGTGGTCATCTTCAAAACAATATCAGGGAGCACTTCCATTAGCATAAAACTTCAAATTCTAGCCAAATTTTGAATTGTTTTAGGAATTGCACCAAGCATTCCAAAGTTGATGGTTAGCCTTAAACCACCATCAGTTGAGAGCTCAACAGTCTCCTACCTTTTTAATGAATTAGGGAGCACTTCTACTAATAGAAGACTTCAAATTCTAGCTAGATTTGGAACTATTCCAGGAATTACATAAAGTTTTATAGAGTTGGTGGTCAGCCTTAAAACACCACTGGTTAAGACCTCGAGTTCTTCCACTTGATTGGGTTTGTGGTCTTCCTTAAAAGCTACGTTTCCAAATATCATATCCAGCCAATTTCTACCATGCATTTTTACATTTTTGTATTTTAGCTCTCTTCTTGGACTCATATACACTCGTTCAAATTAAGTGTGGGAATGTTGGACACCTAATGCGCAAGGGTTGATATGTAAGAACTCCAATAGTCACCTAATGCTCAAGGGTTGATATGTAAGAACTCCAATAGTCATGAAAGTCCAATAGACCTCTTAGACTATGAAACCAAGGGTCACACAATGTATTTATATGATCATTCTTGTGTTGAATAATAAAGCAATTCATGCTTATCTTTTATTCTACTTGCACATTGAAAATTTCAACAGTTCCTTATTTTCATTCATCTTCTTTTCCATTTCTCTTCTATGATTTTCTTGAGAACTTGAGAAATCCACCCTTTTCAGCATACTACCATCCATTTCATTAAATTTCTTCTCTAATTGAGATAACCTAAATTCTAGATCTTCACTTTCTTCATGGGTTAAGGATGGGCCTTCAGTGGATTTTATTGGTGTAGTGGCTTATTTTAGAGGCATGTTGAATAATATATATAAGCTCTTCTAATGAATAGTTAGGTCACTAGTAATTTACGTATATTAATTTGGAGAATATCATAATGGTTGAATATTGTTTTGATATATCTCTCATATTTAAGTCCTTCTAGATCTGAAAATATGTTATGCAATACTGTGATATGTAGATTCTGCAATTCCATGGGTTTGAATTGAATCTGATGTGCTAATTAAAGGCTATAGTTACTTTCCCAAAAATCGTTGATTATTTGAGAAACTTGTATAGTGTGCCACGTGTCCAATTCTTAAAAATATAATTTTGGAACCTGTACATGAGGTACTTCTATCTGTCTCGTGAAATTCCTGAAGATTTCACAATCTAGAAATTTCCAAAGAAGAAGACAGAAAAAGTACAAAGCTAACCTGTTTAAAATTTGTTTCATGACTATTCAAAAACCTTAACTTCCATAGGGTTTAACTGTAAAAGTATAGTGAAACAAATTCTAAAAATGTTACCAAATATTCCTCAAGATTTCTACTTCATATGGTCCAAGTTTTACTTTATGAATCCTTTCATAAAAATAGGTTATAGTAGAAATTCCAAACTGACCTATTTGAGACTGAATTCTGGAGCATATATAAACCCTAAGTTCCATGAGTCATATATCATAAAATATAGAGAACCAAGATCTGTAACTTGGACCATATGTTGACCATTATTTCCCCTCAATGTGGTCGAAGTTTCATGGTCTAATGCCTCACATAAAAAAACTTATAGCATAAATGTTGACCTGACCTGTTTGAGACATGATTTAGGATCCTTCAGAAACCCTAACTTCATTGCACCATATCTCTAAAAAATTAGCGAACTAGGATTTGAACTTGAACAAATATTTCTTGGGATGTCTTCAAAATCTTCTCTAGTTTTCACCATTTAAAACAACACTAGAAAACATTTATAGCAAAAATTCCATGATGACTTGTTTGAAGTAGTAAAACCTTAGGATCAAGAGTTTTGATAGAAAATGTTGTGATCCTTGTGCCTTAAAAATGATAAGAAACCAATAATTATAGTCAATTTCGAGGGGGGGACCTCCGTATACAATAAATATAATGAACAAGACAATCTTTGATGATCCTATGACTAGGTCTCCTTAGTATAAAGTATATGTTGTTGTGTGGTTGTGGAATTGATATGTTGGTATGGTAATATATATATATATATATATATATATATATTATATATATATATATATATATATATATATATATAGATATAACACATATACACACACACACATACATATATACATATACCTATACACATACACCACACACACACACCACACACACACACACATATATATAATAATATATAATATATATATCTATATATATATCTGTGTGTGTGTTGTGTGTGATGCAAATGATACAATTATAATAAAATGGGACCATGAAATGTTCTAGCCTACATAACAATATAACAATAGAAATGTAATCACTCAATATTGTGGGCTTAATAGGTGTTTTTGGGTTAACATGTGACTTATATAGGGATAAAAAATGATTGGGCTCTCTTATATGAATTTAGTTTGAAGGAATTTAACGGAAAGCTCATGACTATATGGTTGGGACGTTACTTGGTGGAAAAATGCTATGACAATAGCGCTATCAAGATCAAAACCTAGATGAGGAGCAGATCCCGTCGTGAGTGAATTGTTACAAACTAAAACTTTATAGGAAGCCCCTTTCCAATGATGAATTTATAGTTTCAATAAGTAAAGCACTGAATGTGATTGAGAGCACTAGTTCTCTCAACCCATCCAACTGTTGAATAACATAAAAAAAAAGAAAGAAAAATAATACTTTCTGTATTCAAGCTTCTGTGATCCATGCCTCTTCATTTGGTCCTAATGATGAACCACACTTGTTGGTTGGAAAGCGTTGGCCAAAAAATTCTCTCACGTGATTTCTACTGAAAGACTTTGTTTAAAAAATAATACTCTCAAGTGAAAACCTTCTTTGAGGTGCTTGAGACAAGGCCATTAGTTGAAAACCTCCATGAGGCAGTGATTGAGTTTGAAAAAAATAAGAAAAAAAGACAGAAAGAGAATAAATCTCTAGGTGAAAAACTCTTCTAAGATTCATGAAGTTCTTTGGCTGAAAACCTCCATGAGGTAACCATTGATCCCATAAAAAAAAAGGAAAAAAATCATATTAAATTTTCATCATCTCTCATATTCATTTTTATGCAGGAAAAAATTCCCCTGCAACATAAGAAGAAGCGAAAATCAAGTCAACCAAAATGAACATACTACAAAAGTTAGAAACAATGGGGACAATTTGGTACCTGTTTCAAGTCATCAACACATATTGCCTCAAGCATTCCTGAAGTGATATATGAAAGTCAAACTACTACAAGAGAAACTTGTCTATGAAAATAACTACAGATCCAAGTTTTTATTATTATCTTGTTTAAAGGAGAGCGCTAAGAGGGTCCTAATAATTACCCTTTCCATGTCCTAGCTCCACAAGTGTTCCCCTCTCACTCCGTTAGCACTATTTCACACCGTAGAAACCTATTTCCTTCACTTCTTCATTGCATAAAACTTAAAACATTCTCCATCCACATTTCATTCATCATTTTGAATTATCAAGTTACCAACATCATCTGAGAAGATTTTTCATTGAGCTTGAAAGGCCTCTCAGCTTGCTATAGGAAACTACATAGTCTTGTAGCAAGCTACAAAGGCCTTGTAGACCCAACTTTTTCTAGCATATAAGGATATCTAAGAGGGAACCATATTTTTCAACAACTCAATAGCTCCAAAAGCTAGCTCCAATATTTATGAATAAGTCCTAAGTAGTTATAGGATCCACTACAGACTATTACCGGATGAACTATACACAATAAACAACATCAAACCATTTTATGAATCACCAACAACCATGGAATTCATCAACACCAAGATTTTGAAAGGTAAGCAAAAGGTATGGAGCCCTGAACTCTCTCTTAATTTATCTCAAACATAGTGAAAATTTCCTTTTTGTGCACAAATTGGGGTTCAAAAGAGCTAGTAATCGAAAATTAAACAATAGTTCCAACACCCACTTTTCTTAAAATTTTCCTCCCATGTGTGATGGTCAAGTAAGACGAACGAATTATCTCCTTGTCACATTTGAAAAAGGTGGATTTTAATTTAATGATGTAATGACCAAAGGAGGATGAAGTGGTGAGTATGTCCTATAATCACATTGAAAGTGGAGTAGTAGATGGGACAACCAACACTACGCATTGAGTCCCATCCTTAGCACCCCATAACCACGTTACACCCTTGTAATCACCTCCATCTTAAAATAACTATTGTTTAATATTTCCTTTGAAAAGCCACATGCCATAGTGAAGAGTTATAGGTGAATCACACACAACTATAGGTTCGCTACAGGTTGCCCTTTGACTGGAGGATGTTATAGGACTGCAATAGGGTTTGTTACAAGAATATGTAAAACAATACAATATTTCCCTTAGTAAGCAATCAAACTCTTTCCATGTGTTGAATGGTTGGTGCCAAAAATCTCTTGAATTTTCTATCAGTCATCTTCCAAAGAATTATACACTTTGCATAAAAAATTGCTTTGTGTCAAATTGGGTATTTTATCTGAGTTATACTCGTTAAACAATGAGTGGTAGGAAGAGGAGGTTGACCATTATTTCCCCTCAATGTGGTCAAAGTTTCATGGTCTAATGCCTCACATAAAAAAACTGATAGCGTAAATGTTGACTTGACCTGTTTGAGACATGATTTAGGATGTCCTAGTTCTACTATAGGATGCCCTATTTTACTACATGAAATAGGCCAAAATCTTATAAGGGGGTAGGAAAGGTGGAATGAAGTGTGGGAAAGGTGCATGATGGGGAAATAAGGCATAAATGAGGTGCACACTTCCCAAGACTCAGTCAAATGCTTCAATATGGTTGGATTTGCTCAATGGAAGTGACCACTTTGCTTACAAAACAATAATTCAGATTAGGGTTTGGTGGGCCTTGGCAGCATAGGTGGAGAAGACTTGGATGAGGCGAATGAGATGAGGTCTCCCTGTAGATTAGAAGCTTTTGCAAGAACATACACTATTTTCTTCATTTATGCACAAATTCATTTATACAAGGAAAAGATGAGTTGAATGGAGGAAAACAAAGTTTTTAATAGATAATGGCTAAGTTTATGAATGGAAGTGCTTCTAAACCATAGAAAAATCAAGATATCAAAATGACAATTGCAAATAATTCTAAGAAATTTAGAGGCGGTGATCTATTCAACAAGAAACCCTAGGTTTTGCAGTAATCAAACAATAAATCTATTTTTTTGGGCTGTGTGAATGGAACCCTCAAATCATGATCCCATAAGGGAGATGAGGTGAAAGCCACTATCACAAGATTTTATGAAGTGTTTACTGTCACTATGATACCACTGATCTATCTATCCAAAAATGGAAGCAACCTAATGAATCATCCAAATACTTGCAGATTAACAAAACCAAAATCACTTTAGCAACTAACTATGAATGTAATCTAAGCATACATGTATAGAAAGAGGAACCTTTGCTGCTAGGGTTGAGCCCTAACCCAAGAGCTTTAGCTCTCTAATTCAACTTAGTGCTGGATCAAAGGAAAGCTTCTCATTTTCATTAAAATATCAAAAATACATAAGAGTTATTAGTCACAATGTCTTAGCTCGAAAATGCCTATTGGCTACAAAAAAAAAAAGTCCAACCCTAATGAGGCTCTAGGCCTTCTTATTTATAAAACATAAGCTACCAATAACTTCTTTAAATTTAGGGAGTCTTGGCTTCCAACTCAAGATCAGATTATCTTCAACTATCACTGGCTTGGCTGCCAATGACCTCAGTGGCTTGGCTGCTTGTAACTCGGGGCTGATGAGATCTGGTGGAGGAATGTTCGAGTGAGTGAGGAGTTAAGGAGGGAAATCCAATCTCCTACAATCCCTGTTTCTACTTCAAGTTCCTACAATTTAATTAGCCAAAATTGCTCCAAATCCTGCAATTAATGCACATTAGGCCAAAAGACATAACATCTCATCTTTACCCTTCTGACTAAGCAAAATATAACAAAACATGTAAAGAAACGTGAGAAAAGTTGATTTTAATAAGCTAGAGTATGGCCTTAAGGTCCATATAATTTACCCATGATAAGCCTCATCAGTAATCAAGTTCGATCCTTAGGCACTATGATGCATGAAGGAAGTTTCAAGTGGAGATGGCCAATAAGGATGTTGATGGTACGAGAAGGTTATCATGATGAGGTAAGTATGATTTTCATTATTGTTGGTTATCTAGTTAACATATTATTTTGTTACCTGGAAGAATGTTGCAAGAAAACATGATGACAATTGAGGAAAGTTCAAATGTGTAGATGGAAGTGTATGAATAATGTTGGGAGAAGTTCAACATATGATACTTGAAAACTTTGAAGTAAAGATGTGTCCATCTTGGGATTAAAAGGTAGTTGTACAAGAAGATAACATAAAGGTCAAAGAAGATCACTTTAATGAGGAAAGGCCCAATATAATTCCTTCATATATGATGGTGAAGATGGAAGTGATGAGCAAGAAAAATGACCTGGAACCTATCACAAGATTGAAGAATGAAGATGGCTCCATGATACCTTAAAAGAAAGCAGGCTTGATACGATGAGATGCAAAGAAAAGAGGGAGCCAGGTAGCTATGAATAACTAGTAGTTGGTACTCTTATGAAGACAAGATATAAGGATTGTGATGATTGAATTCCCAAATAGAAAGGAAATTTGGATCTTCTCTAATTTTGAAAGGGAGTAAAAGAAGTCTTCTTGAATAGGAGAATGGATCTGTTCTCTTGTAAGAAGGAGAATAAGGATTTTCTCTCTAGCTAAGAGGGAGTGATATTGGACATCACATGTGCATTATATTCTTTAGGGGATGAAGAGAGAATAGTAAAGGATTGGATAAGCATATGTGGTTTCCTCGAGGATATAACATCCAAGAAAGGAAAGGTACTGACACTCTTTGAGGATGGGACAAGTATCCAATAGAAGAGTGGTCGAAGAGGACCGATATTCTTTGAGGACTAAGGATTATAGATCCAAGATAAGAATGTTTCTAAAAGGAGCATACCTTGTAGACATCTATATGGGGTATGTACCTTGTAGAGGTAGTGCAATATCACACGCAAAAACTCCCAACATAATGCTCTTGATTAAAGTAGAGCTTGTTTAGTTAGGCCTCAGAGACAATGGTGGTAATAATGATTATGCTTATAGTATGGCTTATTAATCTAACTCTTATTATGAGAACTCTTCAATTTGAGAATGATGTTTTACTGGTTCTACAATTATGAATACCTCCCCAGTTAAGACAAAGGGTTGAAGAATGTAACTAGTTTTAGCCTTCATAATTATTTTTGTACTCATTTCAATATGTATCCTATATAAAAAACAAGAGAAGAAAATAAAAATTTATTATTATTAAAACATTGGTTTTATGCTATTTAGTGATGGTATTCTAAGTAGGAGTGTGTTCTTCGTGCTTTTAGGGTTTGTTAGGTCTTAGGATTTATTGTCATGAGTCAAAGGACTCAACATCATGATTATAAGACCCTTCTGATAAAAATATAATTGTAAAAAGAATTTATTTTGAGTCTAGAAAGTCTAGGAAACTCCAAAAGTACAAGTCAGCCCTGACAGTTACAAGACTACCTAAACGAGGGAATTCAACCCCTTGGAAAGGTTATATAATGAAGCAGTTCGACCTCATTCGACACTCACTCTCTCCACAAGTTTGATCTATCAAGATAGAAGTTCAATATGAAGTTGGGAGAAGCCAAAAAGAGGAGCAAAGGTCTAAGACAAGGAAGAAGGATGAAATATCTTGTTTTTGGGCTCTATTTATCTCACACGTGTGAAATTCTAGGGTTTTTGGTACTGCAGAAGGAGGCCAAAGTTGCAGGTCCGAGTTGTAGGAGGATGAATTGCAAAATCTTGTAGTTGGAAGAGAGAAAACCCTACCTTAACCTTGATGTCCTTGGGAAGAGTTTCCTTTCTTTGGGAAGGTCTCAAGAGGAGGAAAAATTTAACTTTTCCATATAAGCTACAAGGTCGAAATTGTAGGGACAAGATAAGTTGATGTATTGAAGCTAGAAATTTGAAATTGCAGTTTGAATTTGGTTGGTGCAAAATTGGGAAAAGACTTGTTGGAGGGTTGACTTGATACTTGGAGAAGGACTTGGTCTACGGTTTGGGTATTTATGTCTCATTTTGAAGCAGATTCTATAGGAAGAGAATAGTTTACTAGGTTTCACCCTTGGAGGGGTTTTTCCCTGGTTGACAGCCTAATTCTGTGTCCTTTGTTGTTGTTGTTTCTTTCTTGATATTTGTTTGATGAAAATATCTAACTAAAGAACATAAGAAGATTAAATAAGATTCACAAGTCGGTATCAAGGTTAAGTAAAATAAGAATTAATAGTTTCCATTTTGCATTTTCCAACAACCTTGTTTCCTATAGTAGCACAATAACACATTTCTCTCTAAGAATTGTTATAAGCACAAATCAATAGACCATTTGATGAAGTTCAATTGAGATTCTAAGAGTTATAAGAAGAAAAATCTTGGAGTGTGGTTTGAAAATTAGCATCCAAAACTTAACTGAGGGAACCCTGTAATAGGACAACTCTATTTCTCCTCTTCCTACAGAATGAGGGGTAGTTTTAACAGAAGGGAACCTGTTGACACCAATAGGAATCGCCAACACCCTATATTTGTTTCCATCTTTGAAAATTACCATTAGTTATGGTTCTTTGAAAATCTTAGGGGCTTTGATGATGAAGTGGCAATGGAGTTTTCCATGAATTTACAAAACCTTGAGGGGCATGAGTTTATCACTACAGCTGGGGGTTAGAGATTTACTTCAATGAATAATCTATGAGCAGAATTACAACCCTTCCCAAAGGAATTCATTGGAATAAGCAAGAGAGGCACGAGGTCATAATTTCCAAGAATGTTTATTTCCTACAATATGAGAAGCTCAATGAGGACATAATTTGAGTAAGGAGGGAAAGCTTTCCTTACCCCTGGGGTGAGTATCCTACCACATCCTCAAGTACATCTCTTGTTAGGGCCAACTGATCATAGTCCATGCTTACCAATTCAAGCTACTATATCAACAGAGATTCCAATCCCACATCCCAACCTCTAATTTAATGAGCATCCCTTTTTTTTTCCTACAATATCTGAAAGAGACGAGCACTAAAGTGAGGGAAGGAAATCACAAGTATTTGGCTCATCATGCCTTGATTAAACTATTGTAACTGATGCACTGGAAGGATTAACATTATCCCATTTCTTGGACCAATTTTATGGACATGGATATATAGTAATTTATGGAAGCACAAGAAGAAATACACAAGCCTAAAAAGATGACATTTAAAAAGAGGAAGGGGAAGGCAGTAGCCAACCCATAAAAAAAGAAGAAGAATGCTATCTTGGGGGAGGAATAAAAGGAGATACAAACCACCTTGGTAGGATAGAGTACCCCTATCAAACCCAAAGTAAGAAAGTTTGTCAAACTAATTGTATATGTAAGAATAAAAAGCACTAGATATATATCTAGTGGAAATCCTCAACCTCATTTTCCCACTCCTATTGAGATTAAGGAAACACCTAGCCCCAAAGAGAAAGTGCATTAGGAAGAAGAAGTATAGGGCCTACCAGAGGTTTGGGAAATATGAACAAAGGTGCAAAAAGGAAAAACAATAGTTTTTCTAGAGGAAATAGAGCAACTATAGGAACAATATACCTAGCTACATGAACAACACACAAAGTCACAAAGGGTAGAAAACGTGACAAAGCAACCTGCACCAAGGAATCCACCTTCCTTCTTTTCTTGGCCATTAAGGGATGATCCGCCTATTGTAGGAATATCAAGCATACCGATGCTTTCAAATCTAGTACCCCACCTAATAATTGAAGTGGGGAAAGCCAAGGTAGAAGCCCATAGGTGGAAAATAATTTCCCAAGATAAAAGGGTGGCAAATCTTGCTGGAATGTAGGATGAATTCAACAAAGTAAGGGGGAAAATGGCCTTCTTGAAAATTAAAGAAACCAACCTAAAATAACACCTTGAGAAAGAAAATAAATACCTAAGCAGTCAATTGTAGCAAACGAAAAAGGTGCCTAGATTGCATCATTGAAAACATCATGAGGGACTATGGCACATCTTTCATTTAAGACTACCAATTATAGGTAGTCATGCAAAGATACTCACATTTTGTAAAGGAGAAACGATGCATATTCCAAATCAATCAGATGGCTCAAAGAGGCACCATGCAATTGCAAGAGACTAAGAATGTTATATACTTTTTCTATGAGTGTAACATGGAGGACAACACAAAACTAGCTAAATTTTATAGGCATAAACTTGTCCTCTCTGATATGTCTATTTGAGATCCCAATCCTTACTTGGGGGATGCATATTTTTTGGCATTGGCCTCTTGGTTGAGGCATGAAGAGACTAGAAGAAAAAAAGTGGAAAACACATTGGAGGAAGCGTTAAAAGAGCCATTGTGGATCAGACTGAAACGCCCATGTCCTTCTTTGCTTGCTCAAGTCCATACCATTCTTGCACAAGACCTTGAGATAGAGTATATTTGGAAACCATCCTAAACTTTGAGGACACTTTCAGGATTTTGGGAGAAGATAGTTCACAAGATTTCTAGAGGAGATGGCAATGCTTATATTACATCATGAAATGAGGGAGTATCACTCTCTTGATAGAATCCAAGCAACATTAGAAAAAACTCCTCTTTATAAGAGGATAATCTAGAGGCTTGAGGTTAAATTGATTGGACTCAGATTCAACACACCTTTGCTGCTAGGACTAAAGGAGTGTCAAATTCAAGAAGAGGAAGCTTAAGTATGGAAATACATAAAGGATAATTTAGGGTGCTATCCAACATGGACAATCATAACTAGTTCATCCAAGGATATTAAAAGAATAATCATAGAACTACATGAAGATGAGTGGAGAAGAGAGGGAGATCAAATTGCTCAAGGATGAGCAAGGGTTCCAGTAGGGGGGTATGATGGGCCTCTAAAATAGGTAAATCATAGGGCCCATCATTTCAGTATTAGGCACATAAAGCAATGTTTAGACTCCACATTTTGAACTTAATGGTATATTTTCCTAGCTTAATGAGTTCCTAGAGGGTTCAATGTGGTTTTCATTTTTGATGTGCCTTAATATGTTTATTGTGTAGGATTTATAAATATTTTGAGCATATTATGAAGAATCCAACATTGAAGAGAATTTAGGGACTTTCTTCCTGTTATATGAAGACTCAAACTTGGCTGGCTCAGGAAATTTAATTCCTCTTGCTATTATTATGAGTTAGATCTTGGGCAATGTCCCTTCTTTTTAGGATTTTTGGGTGGGAATGCAACCCTCTTATCAAGGAATCTACTCCCTCACCTAATGTATAAATGGGATATTTGAGTTTTCCCTTAGAAGGAAGAAAGGAAAGAACATATTAGAAAGAAGCTTAGGCTTGAATATTTCTGAGCAAGCTTTGCATCATTGTATTTGTTGATGTAAGATAGATTCTAAAGTTAATGGAAGCAATTTCTCATTTTAGTTTCTAGCTTGGTTCCTCCTCAAGGAATCTGAGCATCATTGGGCTAGGTCCATCCCAAGAGATTTAGAGTCCTCTTATGTTTCAATTACTGTCATTTTCATGCTTTACATTTGCTTTGTTTAACTAAAGAATCAACATTTTTGGAATCTATAGTTTGATAGTCTTATGCTTGGTTAAGTAGTTAGTTTTATGAGTTGAATTTATTTGTAGGCTATTTATACAATCTATCAACATGTTGGATTACTCATATTTCTTATCATTGCATTTTCAAGTCTCTTTCCATTTCATTTCATTTGTTGTTACAATTTCTACAATTTCTTGTTTTATTATGTAACGAAGATTATGATTATAGACGGTGACCAAACCTTGGTTTCATAGTGTTTAAGCTTATAATTAGTTGTTCTATGTATTTAATAGCTAAATAATATCATTTCACATCATTCCTAACTCCTCTCTCATCTTAGATTTTCTTATTAGCAGATTTTTCTGGCTTGCTAGTTTTTCCTGTAGCAATAAAGGGAATCCTGTAGCAGCCAACAAACAACCCATTTTCTTCATTAATTTCAGCAATAAACTCTTGATTTAGTTCCCTTATCATACTAGAACATGTTTGGGATGTTGAGGATGGAGTTTGTAAGAGTATAAATCTCTTGAAGTTTCCTTTAGGTGCATTTTCTATATGCTTTATGAGTGTTATTTTTAGCTTCTGCAACATAGATTTCAGGTTTACTTTCAAACTCTTTTATTTCCAAGAAAAGTGTGTTTTCCATTGCCTACAATCAACGTAGGTGTGTGCCATTTCATTTTTGCAATTTCACTTTCCTGTAATATGGTTAGCTTGGAAACTTAATTAGATTTTTGTTCATCTAATCTACTTATAACATCTCTCACCTCCATGAGGATTAGAAAAGGAAAGAGAGAGTGCTTGCTACACATATAGTGTTGACCACTGTCAGGTTTGGACGAACCTCGGGTTGATAATTAAAGTTGAGACTCTTGGGCGTTGCAACATTATTGCTACAATATAAAGGTCCATCAGTTATATCAAGTAGAACCCAAATGTTTTGACCAAGCTAGTGAAGATAAGCATTGGGTCAAGGCAATGTGTTATCACCTAAAAAATGATCACCTAGACATTTCTAACTAGATGGATTGAAATACACAATGTAAGATTAATTTTACCATAGTAAAATCACTTTCACCATAGGAAATGATTTAGTAAACCACTTTTATTAAATTATTTCTGATTAAAATTAGAAAACCCCATGAAAATAATTGAATAAATCATTATTTATTTGATTTTTTCTAGGAATAATTAATAAATCATTATTTGATAATTATTCCTTGTCTTAGACTAAATCAATTTGGAATAATTAAATAAAATAATAATGATTTGAGGCTTCTGCGATCTGTATTTTGTGTAGTAAAATACTATTTATTTATTATTCCTTAATTTTATTTTTGGGATAATTGTTAAATCATTATTTAATAATTATTTCAAATTCACACATTTCTTAATCCTCGTGAAGTGATTAATAAATCATTTTATTTATTAATTATTTCTAAATAAAGATATTAATCATTTTGAATATCTTTTCTCTCTCCAAAAAATATAATAAAGTATTACTAATGGTTAGATCTTGATTTGTTCAATATTATTTTATTATTTTCCACTTTCGAGATCAACCCAATACTTTGTTATAAATATGAAGGTTTTCCATTCATTCTTCACCATGATCATTATCATCGTCATCACTATCATCTTCCCACATTCAAGCTCCCACTTGAGTTCCATTTTTTTTTTGGGTTTTTCACACATTGAGAGAAAGAAAATATTGATGAAGCACAAGAACATCAAAGGACCCATCCCACAAAGGGGGGTTTGCAGACCCTTGTTGTAGATCTCCTTCAGCAGGTGTATTTAATAAAAACAAATTCTTCATTTAAAAAGTCTTTCTCTATTGGGTTATCACATAAGTTTTCCTTGTTGTTCTATGTTTTGGATCACATACAATCTCTTTGTTGCATGGTTTTTTCGTTTTACTATTGCAGATATGAAGCATAAACAACCACATATTGTTGTTAGGGTTGCTTGTCACGAGTGACTTAAGTGAAGCATATTTGGTACATCTTCTCAAAATCTTTACACTAACAAATGGCGACTCCACCGGTGTAGTAATTCAGATCCTTGGTGAATGTCATTTTAGTGGTTTTTAGTATTTTCTTCAACAATTTTTAGCCCTTCAATTTCTATTATTATCTCTCCTTTCTTTTTCTGTCAAATTTTTGGATTCTGTTGGTTTTTCGGTTCTTTTCGCAAGTCATAGGTACCAACCGAGTAAGAGATGACATAACTTGGGCGAGATCTACCAACTGAGAATCCTAGGAGAAAAACAAACTTTTTTGCATTATGGAACACACTTTTGGCCTAGTTTTCTGTGTTATGCACTCTTTCTAGGTCAAAACTTGCGTTTTTCACCTTTTTAGAAAAATCTTTAGATTTTTTTAGAGAATTGCCGACTATGTTATGTGTGGAATGGGAAGGATTTATTTCCTCTTTTAAGTCTCCCCTAGGCCTAGATTCTCTTAGTTTTTTCTCTTTGAGGAAGGGAAAACCCTCTTAGGGTTTAAAGTACACCTCCACCTTTTTAGGAAGAGATTTACTGAGTTGAGGAGTCTAGGGTTCAACATTTTTAAGCCACTAATTTTGAGGGTTTGATCCACTGTTTTCCAGCCCTCGAGGATAGGTTTCTTCACCATTTAACTCCTTTTAGAGTTTAGTCTTGTCTTTTCCCCTTAGGACCCCCTTGTGTGTCCTAGGTTTTAGAGCTTCTTTCCTATCCTTTGTAACATTTTACACCTCTGATGTTTGTTGTTTTTCTGCACCATTTATAGCATATTAGTGCCTCTAGATCACAGTCCCTTTGACATTATATATTTTAGGCCGTTTATGCATTTTTGGGTAGCTTGTTTGCCTCCTCTTTTTTAGCTGTTGATAACCTTATTGGGTGGGGTTTTGGGTGCTTGATTGGTTGTTTATTTTTCTTTTCATTTAAGCATTATTTACAATTTGTTTCAGCACTTTATTTTCAGTAGCACATGGCATCATAAAACATGCTCAATTAACTCATCCACTTGAAACATTATTTTCACAGATGCATATCCTAAGTGAACATGAGCTTGGTTAACACCACCAAGCCAAGACTTGAAACGCTACACCTTAATAATTCAAGACACATCGATTAAGCCAACTTGGGCACCAAGGCCAAATACTTTGTGTAGTTAGGTGTAGGAATGGTGGGACAAGCTTCCAATAACACCGATCGATCACTTACATTGAGACATAGAAGTTGACATATTAGGGAGCTTAAAATCCTTCACCATCCCATAGGCCAAAGCCGGAGTGCATCAAAAAACCGATTCAGAGGGGGTTAGGCTAGGTCATTGTGCGAGCAGTTCTCCTTGGGGCTACCCAACCTATGGCAAGGAATCGTGTGTGGTGGATGATCAGAAAGAAGCTCAAGGCTCGACTACCCCCATGGGACAAAGGTAACCATAATGACCAATCTTAGGAAAACACCCTGTAGGATTGGCTATGGGCAACAATTGGTTCTCTACCCCACCTTTTTTTGAACAACTCTGCTTGCAGGGATTAGATTCTGTTAAGTAATAAATCTTTTGGAAGGCCATATGAAATAATAGATTTAGGATTTGTTTGAGGATTTAGATCACCTATAGGATATAGGTCAATTTTATTTGATAGGACACATTTTCTTGAATTAGAGAAGCATCTTAATATAGTTAGTTTACACTTGGCACCACTGCACTAGGTGTTTTCTTACTGTTTGTTACTCTTTTTCTCCTATCATCTCCTTTTAGTCTATTGAGTCATCTTTGTCCCAACACCATTGCACCCCTAGGAGTTTGTCGTAGAGACTTCGTGGCCTTCACCCCTAGTTTCCTTTCGGACATCTTACCACCCCTCGTAGAGTTCGAGTTCATCCTCCTAGTCCTCCATTAAGTCCTCATTCTGACTCTGGTTCTGCTAATTCTTCTAGTTCTTCCTTTGATTCCACGTCTTCCCAACCCTCCATGTTAGGCACCAATGTGGGTGCGGGAAACAAAGGTAACCCCACAAGAAGAACCTCTACTGGTATGGTCACTCCCACTCCATTACTTCCTTTTATGGCTGGTTTGAGCCTCCATAATTTTAGCCAGCTCATTAACGCCCCTCTTCTCCATGACCCTAGTTGGCCTACAATGCCTACCAAGCTTCCTTCTGACATTCCCAAGTTTGAAGGTATTCCTGGAGAAGACCCTGCAAATCATGTTCGCTCATTTCATATGTGGTGTTCATCTAATTCCATCACTGAAGATTCCACTCGTCTTCGTTTGTTCCAACACACCGTTACTGGAGTTGTCGCCAAATGGTATGTGGATCAACCACATGCCTCCCATTCTACCTTCGTGACTCTAGCTAAAGATTTTCTTTCATACTTCTAGTTACGTCTATGCTATGACACTGATACTGAACTCTTGACCTCTTTCTGTAAAACTTCAGCCACCCGCCTATCTAACCATGTTCAAGAATGACATAAAAGGAGGAGAATATGTAAAGCTTTTGAATTTGAAGAATGTGTATACATGGATTGGTTCCTTAGATCACTTCACCCCCCATTGGTAAAGATGTCACCTCCCACTTCCCCCTATTCCGAGGAAGATGCGCTCCAAGCAGCTTTGAAATATGACTTGATCTATGTATAATCATGATATGTTTATACTATCATTCTCGATTTGCCTCGACCTGATGTTGCTAATGTGCCGAGGACATCTCATGCTGCTGATGGTATAATTGGATCTATCTCACACCCTCCACCTCCACCATATTCTCAACCTCACATGACTTATGGTCAACCCTAGGGGGGACCAGTTCCACTTACACCTATCCTCCTCTTGCTCCTTCTCATGGCAACCATTACCAAGGTTAAAACACGTCATACGCATATCCTGATCCACATCAATCAATGCCAAGGCCAACTGTTGTTTCACCAAGTTATCCTAATGTTTCCCCTCTCCTTTCTATCTGTATGCACCACCTAGTGCTCTAACCCCTCTAACAATAATGCCTTGGCCCCCCATACCCCCTCCACCTTTCCCACAACAACAACCTCCTCCTTAAGGTCACGTGTATGCTCAATAGAGCACAACCAATCCCCCCAACCCTAAGAAACAAAACAAGGGGAAAGGTAACCTGAAACAACCATCTCAAAGTAATTAGGGTAACTAGGGTCAACCACCTAATACCCCTCATGGAAACCAACCTAGTATCGCAAGCCAACACCAGGGTGGACAACCCAAGCAAAACAAGGCTCTTCATACAAACAAACATTGTGCCAATTACGACGTATTTGGCCATTATACTCATGAATGTCCCCTATTACCTTAGATGCGACAAGTATGGGAAGCTCAAGCCACTACTTCTAGAGGACCTCAACACATTCCTCCACTTTCTCCTCCTCTTGCTTCATCTCAACCGACTGTGCTTACTAATCCTTTTCCTCATTAAGGATATATCACTGCTCAACCTGCATAAGGTCATGTAACTACCCAACCTTCACAATCTGGTCACAATGATTACCAGATCCTTATGATGAATTCTGATGAAGTCAATACCAAACAAGTCAACCGTCAAGCTCTGTCGCTCTAATATGAAAAACCTCCTGCAAAGTCAGCAACCAATTCGCAACCTCAAGTTTCCAATGAGCCTCTGTCGTTATCAAATGGTACCTTATAGATCCCTCCACCTAAGGTAGAGGTTGCCCCTAAAATCCTCAAAGTTCCGTTATGTTGAAACACTGCTTCTTCTAAAGCCGCCCATACCTATAACATAGTAGATGACTTGGCACAGTCTCCTGTTGCCATGTCAATGGTGGAATTCATCCAGAAATTCCCATCCCAATAGAAAGATATACTATATGGTTTGGGTGTTGTGGATCCTTCCGACAATCGTATGATTATCTTTGACATTGACAAAGTGGAACATCCCCCCACTTCCTTCATTCGTTGCCTTTCAAATACGAGTCTCCATAAGAAACGCTACTGTTCAACAATGTATCATAGATGAAGGCACCTCCACATGTGTGATGGATGCTAGTGTTTGGAAGCAACTTGGTTCACCCGACCTATCCCCATCCACCACCACTCTCCGTGCTTGGGACGGTCATCCCTCGCAACCCCTCGTCTTATGTCGAAATTTTCCAATTAATGTTGCTGACAAGATAGTCTCCATTGACATCAAGGTAATTAATGCCCCATTAGATTAAACATTCTATTGGGTCGTAGTTACACCTATGTCATGTCCACTGTTGCATCTATGGTCTTTCGCAAGATGTGCTTTCCTCATAATGGAAAGATCGTCATTATCGATCAGTTGACTTACTATGATCCTATGTCTCAAACTTCCCCTTAGTCCACTATCTCATCGATGACTGGAAATAAGACTATCCCGTCCCTCACCAATGTTTCACTTGGAGTTTACAAAGACATTAGGGAGTTTTGAGGTCTAAAATGATCCTCCTAAGGAAATAATAAAATAATAACTAAACCAATAAAATAATATTTATGAATTTGCAATTCACTTTTTGCACCCAATCCATGTAACCATGATTAAATTCAATTGAAAAGTTGTACTAAAATAAAATCAATAAAAAATTGTATTGATGTGACTATAAATAAAAATGAGCTTTTAAAAAAAAAACCATTATCATTGAATAACTCATGCATTTGTCCTTTGTACTTAAATAAATTATAAATATAAATTCATAAATTCTTAATTGTATAATATATTTTAATAAAATTATATACTAAAATATACAATTAAATTATATAATAACAATGAATAAGATACTATAAATAAAATAAATAATATAGAATAATGAAATATTTAGTATTTAAATATTAATTTAAGTACACTTGAAATGATTTGATTTATATCATAAAGAAATAATATATAAAAAAGAAATAAATATAATTCTATTATAATAGATTATTTTCATAATATTTATAAATAATTATATATTAATATAATCATAATGAAGATGATGAGGGAGTTGTATCTAAATATTGAAGAAAACAAATATTGAAATAGATTCATTTATATTATGACTAGGTATTTAGTTATATAGTATAGATATTAACTTGAAATTGAATATTAAATAAAATGAAATGAATATATAATTTAAAACTAAATATATGAAAATATAATATTTATTGAAAAATGTGTAAAGACATGAATATTGTATAGGGATATGCATTGTTTCTTTCAAAAAATATGAAATGACAATAATAATATTTTATTTCAAAAATGTGAAATGGTCTATATTATGAGTACTTTACTTTATGACTTTAAAAGTACTTAGAGAACTACCATGGTTAACCATGAGTTTTTATCCACCATTGAGAATGTGAAAAGTAAGTACCTTTAACTCTAGCAATGCCACCTCAACCATGGGGGATGATATCATCCCCTAAAATGTGATTGATTCTCATCAAGTGAATTTTGATTGTATATTTTCCTTAGGAGACCCATTTTTGACTTCAAAATTCCTTCAATGTTTCATGTTGCTTGGTGCTTATTATGGTCCACTGCCTACCCCCTCAGAGCCTAGCTCTTCTAGTGTTTGCATGCTTCAAGTGTCACGGGCTGCCCACAAGCGATCTAGGATGCCTTCAAAGTAGTCAACGCCTCCACAACCTGCTACTTCCAACTCAACCCAACCTTAAGGTATTATTCTTCAAGGTCCATTTGTTTATGCTGGTATCTCTCCTAGTCCTTTCCAGTCCGGAGTTGTTTCCCCAGGTGTTAACTATCCATAAGCAGTTCCCCCAGGTCATTACCCTCATGGTTATATACTCTTCTTATTCCCACCACTAGGAATATTTTCTACACCTGTCATGGCTACATTAAGTTTACCTATCATCACCTTAGTTATCCCAATTTGGTACATTGATCCTCCTGCAAACACTCCTCCTAATCAACTCAAACCTTATACTACTTTGACCCTGGTTTAACCTATTGTTCCTACCCCTTCCTTTGCTTTAGTTCCACAACAACCTCAACAAGAAGACATTCTTGTTGAGAAAGCATCTGGTGAGAGGGGAAAAACTTTGAAAAAGGGAACCAAAGATAAGGCACCCCAAACAACTCCAATTCCTCCTAAACTGCCAAAGCCTGCTCCTCCATGCTCTTTGTGTGCTATTTTTGGGCATGCCACCAATCGTTGTCCTGAGCTCCCTCATATCAAGAATGTGGTGTTCGATACCTTTCCTGACTCTCACGTTCTTGAGGTCCATGTCACCTTACCCAAGTTAGCTAAGAAGAACTAATCCTTGCACACAAATCACTCTTATGCCTTGTGTGATAACTATGGCCATTATTCCCATCACTGTCCCCGTCTTGAAGACTTTCGTGATACACTTCAATTCATTTGCGAGTTACATGCCACTCATAGTGGTTCCACCTTGCCTCTATCTGTGTGTTCTGGTCCCACTATTATGCTAGAACAAGAGGTTTCTCAACCACCCATCATGATTCGTCCTCCTGATGTCGAGATGACAGATAGTTCAACCCCTATTCTCTACCTATCGTCATCCATGGGATCGATCTATGGGAACTCTCTTGACGTTTCCTATTGTGATTTTGTTGAACCTTCTTCGATGAACACTTTGGTCTCAACATCGGTAAATGTCACATCTACTAGTCATTAGTCCCCCCTTCTTGACGATGCGCATGTGTACCTTGTCTCTCATGAAGATTCTACATGTATCTCCTTTTCATCATCTGGTATCTCTTCCTCCCGTCCTCCCATAATCCATTATGATGAAGGCATCATGGAAGCCATGATGACCCCTGATTATCCTTGGGATGATATTCACCATCTTGTGTACTTCCTTCCGCTGCAAACCCATGATCAGTTTGTTGTTAAGTCCAAAGACTTCATCCATGATGAGGTTGATTGGTTCAATAAACCCTTACTTTGAACCCATGAATTTGAACCACATCCAACTTGTGGCCATTACATTTCCACTCAATGTTTGGGTAAGGGGTCATCGTTTTTTATGAGTCCAGGAGAAGCAATTCTCCCCAACCCTCCTAGTGCATCTGGTAGTGGTGACTCTAGTACCATTATTCTTCCCCATTTAGAAGAACCTCTAGAGTCTCACATCATGTCAGGTCACTCTAGGGATGATCCACTTAATCGTTCCTTCATCTTACATAAACAACCCAGTCCCTTAGACATTTTCGTTGTTCAACCACCGTGTCATCTAGGTGAGCATCGATTCATTATATCCAAAGCCACTCTTTGGTATAATGAAACCATGTATGTGAACCGGAAATTCAGTCCATTTGAATCCTATATTTAGTGCCAAACGAGATTGGTAATCCACCATTTCCTTTCTCTAACTATATGTATCCACTCTTCCCACAAGAAGACATCCATAACATAAACAAATGGCAAACCACATCATCAACATGTGTTTAGAGTCCACTATTTTAAATACATTCACCTGGGGGGAACCTATGCCCCTACATATATTCATCATCCTCTAAAGGATCTTGTGCCATTAGGGCTGAATGCTTGAATCCCTTATTTGAGCCCTTGGAACACAATGGCACTCCACAAACTCCTCTAGTTGGGGCATCATTCCCACTTGCATACCCGATCCATTCCCCTCCACCACATATGCCAAGGTGCCCTATCTCATGTTTGGGGGGCATGATGGCATCCATGGCCACCATCTCACTTAATTAACATAAGTCTTGGCCTAGACCCCAATGACCTAGGTATGGTCAATTATCCTTTAATTCTTTGGATATTTTTTCCTATCGGTCTCATCGGTGAGCCATATGCACATCACATATTGTAGAGGATTGATGCCATATATTCAAACATTATAATCTATGTGGTGCCACAATGACCACTCAGTCCCCATGCTTCACTTGGTGGATGGGGATAATTCTAGACCTCCTCTAGTAGTTCATTCTCATATTCCTTTCTTACCTTAATTCACCCCGAACCATCCTTGCAAGAAGCATTAAGGCCATTTTAAGACAAGTAAGGCCACCTACCTGAAAGTCACAAATCCAAAATTCCAACGGTCGATTTATGTACTACGATATCCACAGGATTTAGGGCCTTCTCCTCCTCTCCAAATTCTCCAACAACTCAATGTGAAAATGCATTGGATTTGGGGGAAAGAAGCCCATTTATAGGAAAAACCCTAGTTTTTTCGTCGCCCATTGCGACCAAACTGTAGGTCAGTTTGAAGAACCATCAACACCGTTGGAAATATCTCACCAATTTCTATAATGTGTCTCTTTTTTTTGGTAATTTGACACTTCAACAGGAAGCAATTTTTTCCACGAGGTCTCACTTTACCGCCTATTAAAATCAAATTTTTTCATATGAGCCTCCTGTACTCTGGTACCACTTTAAATTTACATTGGTCGACCCATGTGTCAATTTTCATCATGGGTAAACATTTTTACTCATGTTTTTATGGTCCCTTTTGGGCCTCCCCCCATATGGTAGCATCATTGAGTCACCCTTATTCAGAGCATCCAAGATGAGTCACCCTTGCATCTATGGAGTTTGTCCTAAATCCCCTTGAGTCCAGTTATAGTGTTCCATCCATATTTGCATCACATTCATCCCATTTTTCTCATATTTGGCCTCCATCTATACCTTTGAAAGACCCTATTTGAGTAATTGACCATCCCTTCTGGAATCGAGTCAGCCACTACCAGGTAAACCATGCATATCATGCTCTGATAAGGGAAGTCATCGGTTCACCTATCATTTTTTATCCTTCCATCATCATCCCTGGTGTCAGTCCATCATGCCATTTGTATGAACATCGTGCCTTTGTTGATGACTCCTCATTGCCTCACCTCCAACAAGCCCTCTTTTGTCGACATCAACACATCTATTCCAGGAGAGTGATATAGAGGGTGATGTACCTTGGTTCCAACTCTCATAATTTTTCAGTGCCTCAGATCAAGAAAAGGGAATCATCATTGCCCTTTTACTTGGTTGTTTCTTGCGTGCTTGACTCCATTTTGTCATTGTATGATTGAGAATCGTACACTTGATGGTCTGGTGATCTAGAAGATTGTACCAACCTTTCCCGAGTGTGTGTGAGATGTTCCAGAACTCTTGAGGAGGTGGCCCTTCAGGTAGCCCCCCACATGCTCGAATGTCAAAACATTATGATCCAACCTCAAGTGCAGTTCCACAGATTTGATGGGTTTGGTTTCAGTTGCTTGCAGCACCCACAACATGCATATATCCTTCAAATGATCCATTCATATATTCATATCCCTTTCCTATTTGGTAGGGTTTCTTTGGTTGTGATTCCCCCTCATCATGTCATCCTAAAAGACATTATGTCTCATGTAATCATATGTTATTATATTCTATCCTGGTCTCTGTCTTTAAAGGCACATTATCTATATGGGATTCATTGTATTATTTTATAGCTCATTGATGCCAGCATGTCATGTACCATGTAATTTGTAGCTCAGTCCCACATTATTGGGCTCACCATTATTATTTGTACTCATTTGTCTCAGTGGGTATGGGTATGCCTCCCTTGCCTCATTTGAGATCATGTACTCCAAAACAAAAGGAGACTTATATCACTTTAGTAGGTCTCTCCCCCACCATTCATTCGTCTTTCCTTATATTTCTTCAACTCTCTCTCTCTCGTTGATTCCCCTTTGGTGTATCATGGAAGTGTATCTTACAATGTATTTCTCTCATATGATTTTCTCTTGACACTCGTACATTGGGAGGAAATTTGTTATCACCTAAAAAATGATCACCTAGCCATTTATAACTAGATGGATCGAAATACACCATGTAGGATTAATTTTACGATAGTAAAATCACTTTCACCATAGGAAATGAATTAGTAAACTACTTTTACTAAATTATTTCTGATTAAAATTAGAAAATCCCACGAGAATAATTTAATAAATCATTATTTATTTAATTTTCTCTAGGAATAACTATTAAATCATTATTTGATAATTATTCCTTGTCACATTTGACTAAATCACTTTGGAATAATTAAATAACTCATTATTTATCTATTATTCCTAAATTTTATTTTTGGAATAATTGTTAATCACTATTTAATAATAATTTCAAATTCACACATTTCTTAATCCTCACGAAGTGATTAATAATTCATTTTATTTATTAATTATTTCTAAAGAAAGGTATTTGACCATTTTGTATATCTTTTCCGTCTCCAAAAAATACAATAAAGTATTCTTAAAGGTTAAATCTTGATTTGGTCAATATTATTTTATTATTTCCATTTTCGAGGTCAACCCAATACTTTTTTTATAAATAGAGGGTTTTACATTCATTCTTTACCATGCTCATTATCATTTTCATCACTATCATCTTCTCACATTCGAGCTCCCACTTCAGTTCCATTCTTTGTTTTGGGTTTTGCACACATTGAGAGAGAGAAAATATTGTTGAAGCACAAGGACATCAAAGGACCCATCCCATGGAGGAGGGTTTGTAGACCCTTATTGTAGATATCCTTCACAAGGTGTATTTAATAAAAAAATTCTTCATTTAAAAAGTATTCGTCTGTTGGGTTATCGCATCAATTTTTCTTGTTGTTCTATGGATTACATACAATCTTTTTGCTGCATTGTTTTGTCATTTTATTATTGCAGATTTGAAGTGTAATCAATCACATATTGTTGTTAAGATCACTTGTCACCAGTGAATTAAGTGAATTTTTTTTGGTCCATCTTGTCGAATTCTTTACACTAACATAATGAATGAGGAACTAGATCAGACAAAAAAATTACACTTTGGAATTGATACTATACCAAAAGGAAAAAATGTCATTGGCACCAAGTGAGTCTTTAGAAACAAGCTGAATGAAGATGGACAAGTAGTGATAAATAAAGCCATACTAGTCTGCAAAGGGTATGCACATGTATACGACATTTATTTTGAAGAAACCTTTGCTCTTGTATCTAGACTAGAAGAAATAATAATGTTTTTAAAATTTGGAAGTCACAAAAAATTCAAAGTATATTAGATGGATGTCAAGTCATATTTTCTAAATGGTGATATATAAGAGGAAGTGTACATTGATCAGGAAGAGGGGTTTCAACTATCAAAAGATGCCAATATGGTATGTAGATTAAAGAAAACACTCTATGGATTAAAGAAAGCTTCAAGAGTCTAGTATTCAAGGCTTGATAGATATCTACAACAACAAAGATCCCTAAGGGGCACAACAGACAATAATATTTATATTAAAACTGATAATGAAAATCTTCTTATCATTGTTGTGTATGTGGATGATATAATCTTTGGAAGTGATGTAGATCGAATTGGTCAACAATTTGTACAAGATATGCAGAAGGAATTTGAGATTTCTATGTTGGGAGAACTGTCATTCTTCCTTGGCTTACAAGTTGTTCAATTGGGCAAAGGTATTTTCATCTCTTAGACCAAATACTAACAAGAAATTTTGAAGAAACTTGGCATGGAATATTGTAAACCTATTAGCATGCCCATGGTCACATTATGCAAATTGAGCAAGGATGATGAATTCCCTAATGCAAATTAGACTACACATAGGTGAATGATTAGAAGTAACAACCTCAAGGCATAAGATAATGCAAGTTGTAGGATTGGTCGCTAGATTCTAGTCTACCCCCAAGGAGATCCATGCTAATGTAGTGGAAAGAATATTCAAATATCTAAAGGGCACAATTGATTATGGTTTATGGTATTCAAGGGGAAAAAACTTCACTCTAACAACATACACAAATGAAGATTGGGAATGAAGTGTTGATAAAAATAAGTGAACAAGTTGTGCAAACGTCTTTTAGGTAATTTTTTAGTGTCATGGCTAAGTAAAAGGCATAAATATATCTCATTTTCTACAACTAGAGTTAAGTACATAGCAACAACTACATGTTGCACTTAGATATTATGGATGAAACAAACTCTTAAGGATATCAAGATTGAATACATTGACCCCATTCTAATTATGTGTGATAATACTAATGCTATTACTATTTCCAAGAATCCTATAATGCATTAAAAAATAAAGCATATTCCTATTAAATATCATTTCTTGAGAGACCAAGTAGCTAATCAAATTGTTAGGCTTGAATATGTTGCCACTAGTGAATATATATAATATATATAAATATATATATATATATATATATATATATATATATAAATATATATATATATATATATATATATTCACCAAACCTTTCCCTGGAGAGCCATTTGAGAATCTAAGACAAAGGTTGGGAGTGATATCTCTCTCCTCTCATTAATCCTATATGTATGGGGCATGCCAACTCCAACACTTGTATAGTTTTAAAAAGTGAGTTGTAGGAGAAGAATGATGAAATGGAAAGTTTATCCATAACTGGTATCATATTCAAGGGGACATGTAATATTAAGAGGTGTAGTATGTGTTCAGGAGGATTAATTTTCTCTTTATCTCACTTCATTTTTCCTGTCACATTGACAAATGAGGAGAATTTTGTTCTTGGAACAATCATTAATGTGCATTTGTTTAGTTGAATAATAGCAACAAATCTAGTTGGTATCACAGGGAAAGTGATTAGTCAGTGCAATTTTCCATTTCCATTGATGTCAATGGATGATAATTAGACAGTGAAGATGGAGAGTAAGTAGACATGGAAATGGAGAATGAGAAGAACGATAGGGGGAGTCATGCATACCCAAGGCCATCAATGACATGAATTTTTTGGTGGTGTTGCCATCAATGCCAAAGGGGGATATTGTTGAGTGTGTTGGAAAATTGATGTCAAATGTTTTCATTTATGTCAAGTTCAAGGGGATCCAGTTGAGTATATTAGTAGTGTGCTAAGCCTATAATTTCATTGCTTCTTGTTGAGTGTGGGTTGAGTAGCCTAGTAGCCTATCTTTGAAGGCATTTTCCCTACAAGTACCTTGTTCAAAAGAGCACGAAAAGTGTTTCGTTAGATAAATATCTTAGAGATATTTCCAATGGTATATGGTCCTTAGCCTAACTCCCAAGGAAGAAGATGAAAGATGCATTTGAAGTCAACCATACCAGGCATGGTTTCAAATGATCAAGGTTGCATGATATCTGGGCATTTTCCAGATATTCGAACCTCACACATGTATCCAGGTATTTGGGTATCTAAGATTGAACCTTAGAAACCACTTAAGATGTGGGTTAGATCTGGATTTCCTCATCAAGAAGGTCAAGTGTTGTTAGATCAGGCTCTTGGTCAGATCGAAAACAAGAGGGGGCTCAATTCTGTTTCAATGTTAACAAGAGGTACCTCCATGTGGTGGAAACCACCATGGTTTATATCCAGTGATGTGGAAATATGTGGTTGGTTGTAGCCCCCCACTTACTCTATACCAAAACCAGGATCACCCCATCCCCAAACCTTGATATTGGAAATTTTATAAGGCACACAGGTCCCTCAATATATCGACACCAAAATCCCAAGTTGCAAACAACTAACTTGGCTCATGGGCGATGGGCCAGCATAAGTGGTGATAGATGGACATGGTGTGGCTTAAGTGATGACATGGTAATAATAGGATGTTGACATGTGGCACTTGTTTTTGACACTTTTGGGTGGATAAGTGGATGTTTGGCATGTGACATGTGCCACAAGTTACTAGAAAGACATGTGGAAATATGTGACATGTGGCAGGTGACTGGCAAGACATGTGGTAAGGTGTGATAGGTGGCAAGTATTGATTGTTCCACAAAGATGGACATGATAGACTTAGATGTCTTAGGATTCATGTCAAGAAGTGGTTTTGTATGACTATAATATTAAATAATTTCACTGTTTCAGAGATTTTGGAATTATGTTTGATTAAGTATGGACTAAAGATGTCGTGGGTCCCTCATCAGACCACCCAGTTTAAAAAATGTTGCAAACAATAACAAGAAACGAGCAGTGAAGCGGAAAATGGGAGAGCTTCCCATCATCAAAAACAAACATGAATATCACCATTAAGTGAATATTTCATCTTCTTATCTCTTGACAGGAGAGTGTTGTAGCAGGTAGTAAAATTGGTTTATGAGTGACGAGTGATGAGTGGAAAATGAAAGAGTTTTCCGTCATAGGTTGAAAACAATGACAACGTGGTTTGATTAGATTACAAAGGTCACTAGGCTAAGCACCTTTGAGCTTAGGCCACTAGTTCCAACCCTCAGTCATATGACTCAAGAGACTTATAAAATCAAGAGATGAGATTAGAAATTTGGTTTTTCTGGGCATCAAATTTGTTAAAGCCACAAAAGGATAAAATTTCAAATCAAACAATTAAGTGGGTTCTACAATATATAACTAGAAACAAAACAACATGAGAAATGTGTGTTCCCATACAAATCACTTTGTGAGACTGTTGTATATGTGTAAAACATTGGAAGTTAACATTGAACAAAAAGATCTAGTTGTGCTATTGAAAATAAAGAGACCTGAAAACCGAATCGAAGTAATCTAAGAGAGAGGCTGCAGAGGTGTGCTATGCAGATGTTGCAAGAGCAAATTTGATAATATTTGAAAATATTGTATGAAAGAAAATTCTAGATCTAAAGTTTTGAAGATTTATTTGTATAATTATTTCAGAAACTAATCATTGTCCATAACCAAAATTGAGAAGGAGTTCATTTGATTGGGTGGAAATTCAACGAAATCAAAGGACTAGATAAATAAAGGTTCTTGCTGAGAAAGATCATAGAAAGAAAGTAGATTATAGTTTAAATATTGATGTCTGAGTAATTTTCTAATTAAAGGGCTTTAGGTTTGAGTTTGAAAATGAATGAAAAAGGGATCTGATAGGCTAAAGTAGGTTGGTACTTGTAGATTAGGGGGTTGGAGTTTCCTTTAGGTTGATGCTTATAAATATCACAGGGTTGGTGCCCACAAACAAGTTGGGTTGGTGTTTGGAAATAAGTTGGGGTTGGTTCCTCCAACAAGTCAGTGTTGAAAATTTAAGGAGGTTGGTGCCTACAAAAGCTACTATAAATTAAAGTTGGTGGTCACATTTACATTACAATTAAAAGAAGAGTTGTAATTTTCTCTCGTATGGGTTTCCATGTAAATATACCATGTTTAATGTCTTATGTGAATTATGCATCATTGTGTGATTAGCTGTGTTTGAATGGTTAAATAATTGTTAAAAAATATATAATACTAATTCAGCCCCCCCCTCCCTTAGTATTATCCTCATTCCCAACACAAACCCATATCATCAAAACACCATTGAATTCTCATTAACACCACTTCATGCTCTTTTGTGTTATTGAAAAGGAAAGAAACAAAAATTAATGTGATATTTTTACCTTCCTAGAGATCACCTTCCCTATACTTTTATGATCCAATATAACATCTCAGATAATAAGGGTTATATCTTTCATGTAGTAGATCCACATCTTCTAGAATCCAATTACGAGGGACACTTACCTTCCTCTATCTTGATATATGAATGTTATGTTTCTTCTTCCTATGTATCAAAGTTTATTCATCTTGTTTCTATTAATTTTTTCACTGCTCTATACTATATCAATTATTTCAGCCCAATACAATTCTTCAATTAGCAATCTTTCTACAATAATTAATATTTCTAGTCATCAACAATGATTGAAGATAGAACAATAAATGTAATGACAATAGGATACAATCAACACATCAACAAGAGACACCGATTTGGTAAATGACTAGGGAAAATACCACAAGGGGTAAAACCCTTTGAAAGTTTTCTTCTATTAGATTGTCTTCAAATGTTTAGTAGAGACTACAATGAGCCAAAATCCATAAACAAAATCAAAGTTAAAATATTGACTTGTCAATAATCCAATCAATATCCAAAGTATGAGAGTATAGTCAAATTTGGTAAACCATCAAAAGCCTGCAATTCTGAAAACTCAACAATAGTCAGCGTGCCCTAACTATTCCTTCATTCAATGGTCAAACAACCCTTTAGGAGCTTAGTTAGCACCAGTCAAGTTCAACCTCAATAGCTGGTCACACTCAACCCAAAACAATCATAAAAAACCTAGTAAAACTTAGTAAAACTTAGTCAAATGAGAGAGAATCTCTGCAGTCAAAATCTACGATTTGTCTTTGTGGTCAAACCAAGTCAAAGTGCTTAGATCACCTTAGTTTTTGTGCCAAAAAGTGTGGCCTTCCTAAACAAAAAAACCCTCAAAATATGAAACCAATATTCTGCCTCAAAAGTCAAAGTCAATGCTGGTCAAAGTTGCAGTTTTCTTCAAACTTCGTCCACCTGTAATTTCATCCTTATTTCTAGCCCACACGTGTGAAGACACCCTACAATTTGTATGAGCCAATGAGGAGAGGAGAGAAAAGAAGATGTGAGTTGATGTGTGTCCAAATGAGGTCGAGGTCACTTGTATTTATAGGTGTTAGAGGAGGGATAATTAGCCTCTTTAGGCCGACTTGATGAATTGTGGCATTGTGGGCTTCACTTTAAAAATACACTTTTCCTTGTCCAAATAAAGTGCTTCAAAGGTCAAAATTAGTCCTCTAGGAAAGAGAAATATAGTCCCATGATTGGAATTTGTCACTGAGCTTCCAAATTAACACTCCCTCTTAGCTAGGGAGAAATTCCAACTACATCATGTAATCATCGCAAGTATCCTATCATAAAATCATGTCCAATCTCTAATCGAATCTATCTACTGAAACATTCTTGAATCTAAAGAATAAGAATCATCACAGAGCTATAACTACCACCCTCTAAGGACAATGAGTAAGGACCTATGGGACACTCTCACCCCACGTCTATTATTAAGAAATTTACTACATAACATATAATTACCGAGAGGAATATATATAAGAAAATAACCAGCAACAACCATAAATACATAAACAAAAATGTTTATTTGGGAAAACCCCAAATCCAAGGAAAAACCCCTGGCTAATCCGACCAAGTGAGCCTTCACCGCTCACCTCCAAGTCTTGCCTTACAATGAAGTCCTTCCATCCTTTTATAAGCTCCATTAAATATAATACCACGGGAAAAATACTATGGGTGCGCAATACCATGTGCTCCAAAACTGTCACTGTTTAACCTCGTCAACTTTGACTCTATCCTGAGTCAAGTTTACCTAACAATTCCCCCCTTAAACTTGACTTGGGGTTCCTTGACTAACTCCAACCAAACCTACTAAGTGAGACAATCCTGCTCACTCTAGCCCTTACCCCCCTCAGAGTTTTTACCTGGGGTATTGTTAACCTGACATCCCTCCTATCACCTAGGTCTAACTAGACTTTACTAGTGATTACCCAGGGTGCACATGCCTTACCACGTCTTACAGTAGTATGCCCATTTACATGCAATAATTGTGACTTCATTAATTTTTTTTTTCTTTTTTTGTTTTGTTTTTGTTTATTTCTTTACACATCCTCTTGCTGCTATCTCAACACATCCTCTCTTTCGTCTTTTCAATCTTTGACCTCTTCATGCCCATGCTCTCCTCGAACTATCAAATTCGGTTCACTGTCCCGTTTATTGTAGAGGATGAGGAGGAATTTTGGTGCTCCTGAACATCTGCTTCTGTCACAACTTCGATCTCTGAAGCCATTTAATTCACAAAAGTTAGAATCTTAGCGCTGCATTCTGTCGGTTTAAGACAGGTATTATAAAATTCTAACGTGCAGGTCCATGCGAGAATGCATTTCCAGATGAAACGGAGAATAAAAGTATAGGCCTCAAGATTACCCCTTATTTTAGTCCAATGGAGAGGAGTGCATCCTTCTTTGTCTTGCCATCCCCGATAAGCATCCATGAACAAAAGCAATCTAATACAATTGGCAAATCCCTTATAAGCAGCCCAGTGTAATGGACTCCTCCCATCATTGTCAAGTGCATCAACATCAGCGCCCCATTTTATTACAATATGATACAAAAGAGTTGTCTGCCCATACTGAGCTGCAACATGAGTTGGCCAATATCCATGGAAATTGACAGCATTCACCCGAGCACCTTCTTGAAGCAAAAATTCAACAACCTATATCGTACCCCGCACAGAAGTCTAGTACAAAGCAGTCTAACCAGTGTGATTCGTGGCATTCACATCCGCCCCATGCTCGATCAGTTACTGAGCAACTGCTGCACGGTTATTTAAGGCAGCCCACTGCAGAGCATGATAACCTCCCGCATTGGGGAGGGAGATAGAGCAATACTCCTCTTCAAATAATCTACTCAATTTGTCCAAATCGCCATAAGCCGATGCCATGTAAACATCATTCCTAACACTCGCCTCCTCCTCTTCGATCCAACTATCAATCCTTACAACGGAAATGTCATATAGTAAAATGGATATGACTGCAAAAAAAAAAAAAAGATTTATTGGGCATTTCTAGAACCTTGTTCTTGCTGCACTTAGATTAGATTTGCGAACAAACTATGCATCAATCCTTTTTATGTCCACCAGGCCAAATAACCCTTGGCAACAAAAGCATTTTTCTAAAGCCAATATACAACCTTTGGCTCTGATACTAGTTGTTAAGAAATTTACTTCATAACATAAATAATTACCGAGAGGAATATATCTAAGAAAATAACTAGCAACAACCATAAATACATAAACAAAAATGTTTATTCGGGAAAACCCCAAGTCTGGGGAAAAAGCCAACCTAATAAGATCTCATTAGCATTAGCCAAAACCCTGGCCAATCCGACCAAGTGAGCCTTCACCACTCACCTCCAGGTATTGCCTGACAATGAAATCCTTCCAGCCTTTTATAAGCTCCATTACATATAATACCATAGGTAGAATACTATGGGTGCACAATACCATGTGCTCCAAAACTATCACTGTTTAACTTGGTCAACTTTGACTCTATCCCGAGTCATGTTTACCTAACATCTATGATAGTGGGGAAGGTCATATGGGACACTCACCCTAAGTCATCTCATAGGGGAGAAAACAAATTCAACCCTATATCGAGAAATAAGTGAGATACAAATTACCAAGCAAGGATCACAACCATCCCATTATGCAATAAATGGGTGAGATACCACTTTCTATATAAGTGGTAAGGATCACATCCATCCTATTGCCTACCAATCTTCCCAACAATGACCCTCAAGAGTCATGTGGTAGAACACCTACATCATAATTGAGCTTGGGTGAGATACCTCACTTACCAAAGGTAGAGATCACACACCCCTAATCTTCCTCAACCCATTGGCTAAATGGGGAGAGACAATCCCAATAAACACGACTTTTGGGTATGATACCAACTGGGGTATACTCTGCTAGACCAAGATAGGGGAAGATACTCGACTTGTCAAAATGGATAAGGATCACACACACCCTATGGGTGACATATAAGGGAGAGACCCTATCGTCCATATATCCCTCAACCCCTGGAGCCCTCAACTCTGCATTCTTGCCTTGGGATCTCAACCAAGGGGGGAAGAACTATGCTCAGCGTTCTTGATTAGTGAAGCCCCATGTCAGGAGGGGTCACATCCATTAGTCCCATCCGCTCTAAAAATACCAAGAGCTTCCTTTTCAGAAAAGCCTTGGTGAGAATATCTGCAATATGCTCATATGTCGATATGTGATGGATTCTAACGACTTATCTCTGTGTTGATTTCTAGTACCATTGAATGTGTTCTAAGTCTCAAATTTTGTAGGGAGGCTTAGACACATGTATTCTCCAATACCCAGAAATTGTTTTGGGAAATTCCACCCAGAGACACTTTTATTAAAATAATTAATTATTTTTAATGGGACCCTAAGTATAAACTTAGGAAATTAAAATAATTAAAGGGTATTAATCTAAATTACGGGTGAAACTTCTAGAAGAAGGTGGAGATTAAGTAAATATGATCCTAGCCATTGATTAGAATCTAATATGGGTCATTGATTAATTACTGAGAGGATTATAAGAGAAGGATTGATGGGCACTTGGAGAACACACAAAGAGAGTTCAGAAGATTGAATTTTTGAAGCAGAGCAGCTGCCGGTGAGAAATTCGAAGTCAGCTTTTGTAGTGAGGGGCAGGGATAATATCCGAAGGGAAATATTTCTTGGTCAGATAATACTCAGCAGAGAAGGCAGAGGGAGATTCAATAGTGGCAGCACAGATCTAGAGGGGTTGATTCAGAGCCACGTAGAGGCAACACAGAAGCCGAGAGGAATTACGAAAATTTGCTGAAGGAATCAATTACAAAAGCTAGGAGCCGGGAGGCAAAAATTAAAGTTCCTGGGCAGTAAATTGATCAACTGGAGGAGTGACACTGTCCCCAAAGGGTTTGAAACTAGATTGACATAGAGACTACATGGAGGCAGCCAGGGGCAGTCATTCACGGGTTGGATCAACCAAGATTTCCAGTGATAGTGTGAGGTAATCTCATAGATCTCTTTGTCAGTGATATTATCTATAACTGGATTGTCGGGATGGCATCTAGAAGTTGTATTCAGAAATTACTACTGCGTAATAATAAAACCCTCAGAGCCGATGCACTGGTTTTCTTGCATTAGGTTTTTCTGAGGACATTTGTCCAAAAATAACTTTGTAGATGGGTGTTGTATCTCTTTCTTGTTCAATTTCTTATTTCAACATATTATTTTAGTGAATGATGCAATTGTATTTACTTCAATATTTACCGTAGAACACAATTAATAACTTGTATGGATTAACAAGTGGGATAAGTAACTTCAGTTTGCTGCAGTAGGGATTCCAGGTTTAGGAATTTTCACACTCTACACCATGTATTGAATGTAATGATATATGATCTCTATGTCATGAAATATGAGATTCTCTGCCAATCATATCACACTCTTGTTGTCGCAATATATCACTATGGTGTCTAGGACATGCTCAAACAACTTCAAAGAGCTTTCTCAACCAAAATTCTTCGTATCTAGCCATGCTAGCGGAAATATACTCTACCTTGGAGGTACTCAAAGCTACTGACTTTTTTTTCCTTGTCATCTAAGATATCATGGTAGATCCAAGGCTAAAACAACACCCAAAAGTACTCTTCCTGTCAACAACATTTCTTTCCCAATCAACATCGGTATATCCATGAAGTCAAACATCTCTTGGAAAAATATCTCAGACCAAGGGTGATCTTCCTACACAAGTATCTCAAAATGTGTATGGAAACAATCCAATGTGCATGGAGAGGCTTGGTCATGAATTGACTCAATGTGTTCATTGCATAGCATATGTCTGGATGAGTGTTCACTAAAACATCATATCCCCAATCAACTGTCTATACTCGAATGGATTTTCCAAATCTAGTCCTACAACTTCTCCACATAGCTTCTTGAAATTCATTTCCATTGGTGTGGGTAGGGACTTGCATTTTGTCATTCAAAATCTCTCCAAAAACTTTTCGACGCATTTTCCTTTTCAAAGGTAAATCTCGTCGGGCCTTTGCCACACCTCCAGGCCTATGAAGTAGTGCATGAGTCCTAGGTCCTTCATCTCGAATTCAAAGGCTAGCTCCCTCTTACACTTAATCATTAGGGGCTCATTACCTGTTAGAAATATATTGTCAATATATAAAACTAAAATCAGTGGCATACCTTAGACCACCTTGAAGTTGAGGTTGGGATCGACACTACTTCTTGTGAATCCAAGCTTCACTAGGTAGCTATTTATGCAGGCATACCATGCTTTAGAGGCTTATTTCAAGCCATACAATGCCTTCTTAAACTGGCAAACATATGTCTTTCGATCCTGCACTTCAAATCCCTATGGTTGCTCAGCATAAACTTCTTCCTATAACATGCCATGGAGGAATGTCATCTTCAGGTCCATCTGATGAAGGTTCCATCCTTGACTTGCGACAAGGGAAACTATCGAATGAATGTTGTCATATTAGGCCACAAGAACAAATATATCATCGTAATCTTCTCCCTCTTTATGGGAGAATCCTCTTACTATGAACGTTTCCTTATATTTTTCAATACTTACATTGACTCCATGTGTGATCTTGAATATCCATTTTGAATTCCCGAAAAATTTCCTCTTTGATCTCAACACAACATCCCCTACATCATTATTCATAATTGATTCAAAATATTCTACCATAGAATCCTTCCAGACTTGTTCCTTCACTACTTCTTCAAAGGTGGGAGGCTCAACTTGAATCATATTTCTCATAGCTACAACATATCCCTGGCACCTACATAACTTCTTACTTTATCTAAAAGTCCCTTTTGGTGGGAATGTGTCTTTCGACATCCTGTAATGTGTTATGAAGCCAAAGTGACCTCTTCCTGGTAGGGGAATCACATGGAGGAGGATCCAAAGGGTCCATGGGATCATCAAAAATGTCTCTCTTCGATCTAGGCATGGAAGGAACTTCTATAATATCCATATCATCACTCTTTTCTTAGGAGGAAGAGGTGAAGGAAGGTCCCTTACTTTCCCAAGGGAAACATGTTCATCGAACGTCACATCCTTGCTAATTTCAACCTTTCTTTCACGAAGAATATATATTCTAAATGCTTTGGAATATTCACAATACCCAACAAACATACCTTTTCTTCCAGTGGCTTCAAGCTTGTTTCGTTTGTCTTTTGACACATGAAAATATATGGGGTAGACAAATATACGTAAGTGACCAATGCTGTGCTTGACACCTTTGAATACTTCTTCAAGAGTCTTGTTTTCTAATGCTTGATGAGGAACCCTATTTTGAACATATACCGTTGTATTTTTTGCTTCTCCCCAAAGGAACTTCGACAAGTTGTGATCATGTAGCATGGCTTAGGTAATTTCTACAATAGACATGTTCTTTCTTTCAGCCACTCCATTTTGTTTGAGATTATAGGGCGCTAGCATTTCTTTCTTGACACCTTCGTTTTTGCAAAATTCTATGAATTCATTTGAAATGTATTCTCCACCATTCTCAGACCTAAATATCTTCATTTTCTTCCCTATTTGATTTTCAAATAGATCCTTGAAGTCCTTGAACAAATTGAAGGCCTCATCCTTATGCTTCAAGACATATATCCAAGTATTCCTTGAGAAATCATCAATGAAGGTAATTTCGTAGAGATGTCCACCAAGAGAATGCACAGGCATTGAACCACATATGTCAGAATGAATGAGTTGGAGCATGTCATTAGTCTTGTTCTTGCTAGTGGGGAATGGTCTCCTTATTTTTTTTTCCATTGGCACATCCTGAACATACTCCATCATATTGATCTTGAACATCAGTGATCCTAGAGACCAACTTCTTTAATTTTGGAAGAGCTTCATAGTGTAGATGGGCCAATCTTCAACTCCACAACTCACTTTGATTCTTAGTTTCATGTACCATCTCTAGAAGGGGTCTTACAGTGACTCTATAAAGTCCTTAAAATCTAGATCCCAACATGAAAGCATCTCTTATAGGGGATCCTACCGACCAAGTAAGTAATTTTCCCTTGTTGAAGGGAAGCCTCATTCCTTTGTCCTCCAAAGTAGATATAGATACCAAATTCTTCTTCAATCCTAGCACATAAATCACATCATGAAGCAAAACAAATTCCTCAGAGTCCAAACGAAATTTAACAAACCAAAGTCCTTGATGGGATAAGTGGAGTTGTCTCCAAGAAAATCCTCAAACTAGACTCCCTCTCTACCAAATTAGAGAGAAATTCCTTATTTCCAGAGAAATGGTGAGAGGCCCCACTATCAACTAATCAACTATCCCAAGTATCTGGAGGAGAGGAACTAGAAAGTGCAGAAATAAGGATATATTCATATTGATTATTACTTTCATACCTGGAATTTATTGACTTCTTTTGAGGACAATGGTCTTCTTCATGATCACTCGGAGCATATCTTCTTCTTCTATCATCTCTTCCATTATGATCATTCCTTCGGTCATCTCCTATTCCTCCATTATTAAACTTGTTACTGTTGCTTCTAGTGTTTTATCGTAGACCATTGTTCTTCTAAGGGAAATCGTGAACATATTGACCTTTCTTGTGACAATTGTAGCATTTAATGTGTGATGATTCCTTATCTCTTCCATTCCTTCTATTAGAATTTTGAGGAGGAGACTTCGTTGAACCTAATGAACCATCTTTTCCTTTGTTTTTCTTGTTATGAGTGACAAAAACAAGAAGATATCCTTCTTCATGTTTTTTTATCCTGCCTCTTAAGATCATCCTTGATTCTTATTAAGTGATTTTTCTAATGAGATCATCAAATGATGGGAAAAAATTGTTATTTCTTATAGTGGTAATGAAAGTTTCCCAAATAGGAGGGAGACCTCTAAGGGCTACCACCACTAACTCCCTCTTTGGCACAATTTCCCCAACTCTCTGCAATTGATCTCGAAGATGAGATGTCCTCATAATGATGGATTATACAAACTCTCCTTTATTCATCTTCATATCTTTGAGTTGATCTTTCAATTAGATGATTTCATTCAAATTTTTGACTTCATACGTGCCAACTAACTTATCATACATGTCCTTAGAATCTTTCAAATTTCCAACATATGCAATTAAATGATCTTGTAAACCATTAACTGTAATATTCTTTACTTTTAACTAACCTTTCTTATACCTTTTCTTGGTAGCAATGGGAGCATTAATATTATTTGATTTTAACTCACCTTTCTTGTACTTGTTCTTGGTAGAAACAAGAGCATTTTCTGGAGGCTCAAGAACCTTCCCTTGTATGTATTCCCAAACATCATTGTTGTCAGCTATGATCTCCATCCTGATCTTCCAAGAAACAAAGTTAGATGAGTCACCCAACTTCTCATTTTCCTTGAATTAATAGGTAGACATCTTGAATAGATTAGATAGGCTCCTTCAAATTTTTCAAAGATGATTGCTTCAACTCTAGTTTCCTTTGGGCTTTTCCTTCACCTTAGCTTTGATACCATGTTAATTTTCCCACTACTCTATTCTATATCAATTACTTTATCCCAATTCATTTCTTCAATTAGCAATATTTCAACAATAATTAATATTGCCAATCATCAACAATGATTGAAGGTAGAATAATAAATGTAATGACAATAGGAGACAATCAATGCATCAACAAGAGACACTGATTTGGTCAAAGACTAGGGAAAACCCCCATAGCTGGGAAAACCCTTTTAAATTCTTCTTATGTTATATTGTCTTCAAATGTTCAGCAGAGAGTATAGTGAGCAAAAATTCATGAACGAAATCAAAGTCAAAATATTGACTTGTTAACAATCCAACCAATCAAAATCCAAATTATGAGCATATAGTCAAATTTGGTCAGCTGTCAAAAGTCTAAAATTCTGAAAAAGTCAACAATAATCAACATAGGCTAACTAGTCCTTTAGTCAATGGTCAAACAACCCTTCAAGAGCTTGGTAAACAACAATAAAATTTGACCTCAATTGTTGGTCAAAGTCAACCCAAAACAATCATCAAAAATTAGTTAAACTCGGTCAAATGAGAGAGAATCTATGCAGTCAAAATCTGTGATTTGTCTCCACGGTCAGCCCAAGTCAAAGTGCTCATATCACCTTGGTTTTGTGCCAAAAATTATGGCTTTCCCAAAAAAAATTAACCTCAAAAGATCGTATGAATGTTTTTCCCAAAAAGTCAAAATAAACGCCAGTCAAAGTTGCAGTTTGCTTCAGATTCTATCCACCTATAATTTTTTCCTTCTTTCTAGCCGACACATGTGAAGATACCTTGCATTTGTATAAACCAATGATGAGAGAGAGATAAGAAGATGTGAGTTTATGTGTGTCCAAATGAGGTGGAGGTCACTTGTATTTATTGGCATTGGAGGAGGGCTAATTAGCCTCTCTTGGCCGACTTGATGAATTGTGACATTTTGGGATTCACTTTGAAAATACATTTTCTCTTGTCTAAATCAATTGCTCCAAATGTCAAAATTGGTCCTCTCGGAAAGAGGAATATAGTCGCATGCTTGGAAATTGTTGCTGAGATGCAAAATTAACAATTTTTCCTCTAATCCAATCGAAAAATATTCTTGAATATCCACTGCAACATATCACCTTCCAGAATCCCTTTCCTCCGTGTGCCTATGAGATTAACACCCTTAGCCTCCATCCTCCCTAGAAAAGCCATTAAAATTTTTTCACACGCATATAGATATGACTGTGAAAAATTAATGCATCATTACTAACAATGATATTTACCATTAATGGAAAAAAGATAATTGTGCTTTTATAACAATTCAACTTTGAGATATTGTAATCCAATTTCACTTAAATTTGATAGGCGGCCAAATTTGTTCCAACCTAATCATAATGAATTTTGCACTTTCCTTGATAACATACATTGTTTTGTGCCATTTACATGAATTTTATGCAGAGCCAAGAAGTTATTATTTCTTTATGCTTATGGCTCCCCATTTGTTCTAAAAATAGATGAAATAGATATATTAATTCAATAGATATATCTCCCTTTTCATTTTTTTGATTAATTTAATATACCCATCTTTATAGATTGTAAAAATGAACAATGTGTAATTGTGCCATCGTTCTCCTCTCATTCATAATTCACTTGCCATTTTTCTAGTCATTTAGTTAGTGATTAATTATGATTACTAATATTAATCCAGTTATGACAATTAATAATTGTTGGGCGGTATAAATGCAAGATTTACACCAACATTTAATTTGAATTCAGGACCAAGGCTTGTTGGCATATGCATAGGAATATCAAGGTACATGCCAAGCTATCAAAACTAGCAACATTAGTATCTTTGCACTGCTGGTACAGGAACTGCTGGTGCAGGAATGTTGGTACAGGAACTGCTAGTATAGGAATGTTAGCACCTACCACAAAAGAGCCTATCATTAATGAAAATTTCACATTAAATTAATTAAACAAGAAGAGTTAATAGATCAATAACTATAAACTCTAAATGCTTCTAAATAATAACTTAATAATGCATAAAAAGAATAATAATGATTACAAACACTTAGTACATGCATACAATTATTCAGTAAAATCATGAAAATATGGAAAAAATGGAGGCTCAAAACTCCCCCACGCTGACCTTCTTACATGTCCTCATGCAAGCCAGACCATAAAAGTTATAAAATCATGGAAGAAGGTAGGGGGAATTCTTAAAGATTAATGATCGTACTATGCTTCCAAACAAAAGTGTCAACAAAAATATTAGCAAGGAAGTATTAAGATACCTGGTATGTCATCATTTTTTAAGCATTCATTAAGTCTGCAACATCACTATTACAGTACCAACTAAAACCATGTTACAACATTTATGAAAGTATCTAGTGCAGGAATGATAAAATTGCAACATGATCAGGTATGGGAAAGCAATGCTTTGTACCATACATTATGGAAAAAGAGTATTGTACCTTTATGATAGACATCACATACATGTTGTCATGTTTCAAATGAACTCCCTGCTTGTCATAGATTTCATAGCTCTTATTTCTTCCCAGAGTCTTATTAACATCCATGATCAAAATCAAATGTTTGTTGAAAAGGCGCAATTTCAAAAAGAATACCACAAGATTCCTGCACCTACTATAAAAATCATGTACCTAGGTCATGTAGTTCTTATTTAGAGGCAACCACAATCAACACACATTTTTGTCCATCAACACCTAGTGAGTAATCATAGCTGAGAAATTCATCACTCTAAATACCATAAAGAATTAGAGTTATGATACCAGAAAAGGGAAATAAAAATAGAATAAGATGACACCTTCCTGGACCAATCAGCAAACACTCTAAATTTTGTTGTCATCCAAATGCAAAAGTAAGTTTCTTCTTAATCCATTACAAAGAATTAACTTCACTAAGGGTACTTCCTAATTTTTGAAAGATAGAACTCAAAGCATCATGTTCAAATCATCTTAAAACCATTATCCAAGAAATAAAATGATGAGTTTCAGGAAAAGAGAAAGATAACCAAGTAAATCTTAGTATGCAATTAACTTTAATACCACAGACATGGCCCTGTTGCCCACAGGTGTCTATAACATCAGCAGGGATGTCTTTTAACCCGGCAAAATGCCGGTGTCCCACTTACTATATATATATTTAGAGTTAGCTTATTTGACTTTTAGATGAAGGCAACTGTCCTAGCGTGGTAACCAACTGATGGCAGTGCCACTCACAAGAAGTAACATGGATGAACATGCTGGCTCGTGCTATACCTCATGTCTTCCAGCTTTTCATATGAAAGCCATTATTATGGCTTGGTGACCAACATAGTAATGTCATGCATGTTAGGTCTCATGATCATGGTAGGTCAGCTCATCACGAGACCTCCTATCCCCCCCTAAATATTTTATAAATTCTGATTGTAGTTAACTTCAAAGGTTACTTAATAAGTGGGGAGACAGATCTACTCCTTAAGAGTACGGGATGGCGTGAAATTTTTTTAATGACTAATCATTACTGGCTAGTTCCTCTACCCTAAAGACTTATTAAAAATATCTGAGATAATGACTGAAAGATTATTTAAGTTAATCATGTTAGTGTTCTCGTTAATAACTTCTTATGATCTTTACAAGAGTGGTCCACTATAGGGGGCTCTCCAATAATACCTTCTAAGGGAAACTGAAAATATATATCTCAGATGAAAAATTCATTAGAGTGGCTAATCATGGTTACTTTTGCAAAATCATGAGGTATTAGAGTGAGTCATACTCAACAAGATTTGTCACAGATGTGTGTGTTAACAACTGATGTGGATCAAAAGCAATTTCAATGGCTATTCTTTAAAATTCAAAACCATGATAGAATCACTGTAACAACTTTATTCATGGAATTTCTTTATTCTTCTACCCTACTCTACCCTAAGAAGTGGAAGACTCCCTTTTAAGTATAGGAGGAATTCCAGTGCAACCAAGTGCACAATAAGAGGATAATCATATTCATGTTAAAATTTAGAAAATATATGCGAGAAAATACTAGAACATGAGGTACCAGCTGCATTAACTGATGTGATGCTACAAATTTCCAAATGATAAGGGAGGGATGAATATTGATAGCCATTCGAAACCAAGATTCTATGGGATCCATATACTCTTGGTCGTTTGGTTCATGGGAAACATCTGGTGCATCATGAAAATCCTCCAATTTTCTTTTTTCATCCTCTAAAGTGCAGGTTAGACCAGGTTGGTGTTCTTCAATCTCTACTTCTGAAGGCTTCTTCTCATCAAGCATGATCCATAGCTTATTGGTCTCCCTAGGAAGATTTTTTGGTTCTTCATGATTCTCTTCTTCGAGAGGAGTAGACCGATTTCTAATTGATGCCAAGATGTGTTCTTTCTATGAAGTAGAGACCCCAGCTTCTTCCAGCATTTGAGATAGTTCTTTGAATAACATCACACTTCCTAGAATTTTCCTTCTAGTTGGAAAGTCTTGTCAGCACTTGGATTGAGAGTGGGGGTTATTTTAGCACTTGAAAAATGGAAACTGACTCAAAAGATCAACTGTAGTTAAGAGACAAATCAGGATTTTAAACTAAGAAAATCACACTTGCAGGAATTAAATAATCTCAAATGCAGAAAAAAGTAACACACTTTGCAGTAAAAGAAATTGCTTGTAAAAAACTCAATTGCAGTAATTCAAGCATCACACTTTGCAGAAAGAAAAATTAATCATAAAAACTCAATTGCAGTAAAAGAAACAAATCAGGCATCACACTTTGCAGTAAAGGAAATCACCCATTTTTAGAAAGGAAAACCTGGCTTGTGAGCTCTCTGGGAATGTCATCCAGTATGCTTCAGGAAGCAAGGGGAATCTGGTTAATCTAGAAATTCAATTGTGAATGAAAGGGAAAAGCATGAAAAATTGTTGAGGCCTTATTCTAAAACACCTCCCCGGAAACAATGCCAAAATGTCGGGCGATATAAATGCAAGATTTACACCAATAATTAATTTGTCAATCTGGGTAAGTAAACTTAGAGGCATAGCACAATATGTGCTAGAATATGACCTCAAGGATCTGTCAAATAAAACCAAGCTTTTACAAGAAATTCAAGACAAGCATCATTCAGGAAAAAGGAACAAGACTCTTTAAATAAAAGTAAACAAACTCTGAGAATCTACTTCTGGCTCCTCTTCTGGATTGAGTTAACTCCTGTAGTAAGTCTTCCTCAGTTTTCCAGGGGATGAGGGAATGTAGGACCCATTCAAAAGAATGTGATTTAAGAAATAAATAATGCAAAAGCTCTTAAAAGCTTACTGCTATGTTGCAAAGATGAAAAAGCATGAAATAAACTAGCAATCGTAAAGAAACTTCATTCCAACTAACCTACGAAAATCATTGAATTCTTTGAAATAAATATAAATTATTTATACATTGATTCTATGGAAATGATTCAATATTAAAGTTTAAGGAAAGTGTGCATTTATCTTTGTTACAAGTTTTCCTTCCTAGCCTGAATCATCGTTCCTGCACTGCAACAGTGTGCATGCACTGGAACGTTGTGCCTATACTGAAATGATGTGCCTACATCAGAAGTATGTCTTGTTCCTGCACTAAGTATATCGACCTAAAGCGACAGTTAATTATGATGAAGGAATATAAATTTTTAACCTTAAATAATTCCAAGAATTCTTGTGAGAAATTCACTTACCAATAAAACAATATGATAATCTTTACTTGTGTTGAACCTTGCATTTGCTTATTCAGAGTGCAGGAATAAATGTTTTTCTGCAAAGTACAGGAATCAGTCTCATATAATAATTCAAAGGAAATCATGAATACATAAGTTAAATTAATCATAATTCTTACTCAACAATTATTTCCTTCACCATTATATCTTGAAAGCAAACCTCGTTATGCAATAATGAGATCAGGGCAAGTATCACACTTAACTTGAAATGGAAATAAGAGATGTAGTAAAACATTCGATGCTTATCCTCTACCTTGGTCTTTATAAAAATACATAACAATATTATTAATTGAACTAAAATGATCAAAGCTATGAGAAGGAGTTGTAGATAAAATCACCAATCGAATGATCAAAGCATAAAGCATAAAGCATGAAGTAGAATTGTAAAATGAAATTGCAAAGTTATATGAAATCGCACTCACATACTAGGTAAAAAATAAAATGTAGCAAAATAATTCTAAGAGGTTTGGGGCAACGGACTGGCTGGTGGGCCCAACGACCTAGCTTGTTGCCCTTGAAGCAATTAAATCATAGTGCCAACAGCTTTATAAAATCACTGAAAACATAAATCGAATGCCATTAAATTCATTTCAAAGTTCTGTTACAAAATGACTGAACAAACAATGATGTGCTCCAGTGGTCCCCTCCAGGGATCATCCCACTGGGCACGCAACTCCTCCCTTTCCTGCAAAGTGAAATCGATCCCTATTCTGCAAAGAATGTGATCTACCAAAATGCAAATGCCATCCCCCACACCTATGTAACTCATTTCCTTTGTAATATTATTTCATGATATTTTTGGCTCTGTTCCTTAGCAAACAACATGGGGATTGAATCCCAACTGATATTCATGAATATAATATCAGTACAACCATTTCCCTATTGAATAAATGAAGATTTTACACGAACTTCCCAAATCTGGTCGTTTTCTGCAATTCTAGAAAATTTGATATTTTTAACAAATTGCCTCCAAAGAATGCTTTGTATATCCTTAACCATTACGAATTTGGGAAATTTTGTTGGAGGAAACATAGTATGTTATAATTACAACAATAACCTTTCTCATAAGTTTCTGGTTCAACTCCATTGCCTTGGAAATCGTGCCCGAAAATGACTGTTTGAAATCTAAGATCCTAAAATTCTGGAAAAACAACCTCTTTTTATAAAATTGCCTCAAAGGCCCTTATGTAACTATTAGACCATTGTTAATCCTAGAAATCTGTTTGAGGCTTAGTCAATTTTCTATACTGGGACCAAAACCAATGTTCCAGAATTTATTTATTCTCCTTCACCCGCATGGAAAACTAGGAGGAAGTTGGTAGTCTAGGAACTGCTGCAAATCCGAGAAGCATTAATTTTTCCCTAAATATAAATCCATACGACCTTGGTGTATCTTAGCTTATGTGGAAGTGTTCAAACAACATTTTAAACAAAAAACTCTTTCATATTTTCCTAGAAATGTGTCAATGTATGAAAGCCCCAAATTGGTGCAGGCATGTTGGTGCAGGTGCAACTGGTGCAGGAATGTTGGTGCAGGCACAACTGGTGCAGGAATGCTGGTGCAGGGACAATTGTAAAATCTGAATTGGTGCAGGGATGTTGTATGATACAAGAAGGTGAATGCAGGACCAAGGCTTGTTGGGATATGAATAGGAATGTCAAGGTCCATGCCAAGCTATCAAAACCAACAACATTAGTATCTTTGCATTGCTGGTACAGGAACCACTGGTGCAAGAATGTTGGTGCAGGAACTGCTAGTACAGGAATGTTAGCACCTCCCACAAAAGAGCCTATCATTAATGAAATTTTCACATTAAATTAATAAAACAAGAATAGTTCATAGATCAACAACTGTCAGCTCTAAATGCCTCTAAATAATAACTTAATAATGCATAAAAAATAATAATAATGATTATAGACACTTAGTACATGCTTACAATTATTCAGTAAAATCACGAAAATATGCACAAGATGGAGGCTCAATAATAATTAGTCTAATGAACAAATTTGACTATGATTATAACTAGGAATTTGTTATAATTAATTACATAGTTAATAATAATAAAAATAAATTATATTAATTAAGAAGAAATTAATAATTATTTGTAAGTTCTTCTCATTTACATTATTATTATTTTTTATATGTAACCAAACACTCCACCCTATAAACAAGGTGAGACATTCCTCACAAATCATGAAGAGCCTTAATAAACAATTGGGCCATAAAGAGAAAAAAAATGTCATTAGTGGAATTTGAACCTGGTTAGGGAGGATAATAATTCTTCTTCTCAATCACTTAAGCTACAAACAATAATCAACACAATTGTGTGCTATTGCATTATACTTTTAATAAATTTCACAAATCCATCTTAACCACCAAACCCTTAACACTCCTAACTACTTTAACTCCTAAAATTTATAAGCCTTAACCTCAACTCTAAATTCTTATAACCCTAATCCCTTAACACTACAAACCCTCACTCTTATACAACTTGAGTGGGCCTAAGAGTTAAGAGCATGTGTTTCCTCCTAAGAGGTCATAGGTTCAAAACCAGAGGGCGGCAGAGTATGTATGCCTTCATAGACTTAACAGTCAAATCACTGTGCAGAGGTGGGTCCCTTGTCCCATGAACAAGGGGGTCTCATACACCAATTTGGTGTCTGGCTTGGCCGTCACCTTAAAATTGGATAATAATAATAATAACAACAATAATATATGAAACCATTTTATTATTTTAACTAGTTTTTAATGTTGTTTTTAGATTGCTTATAAACAATGGCAAATTCATTGAGTTCTTCATCTACCTCTGGTTAAAAATCTTACTTGGTAAGTTCACATTATAACAATATCTCAAATTTCATCAATACCTTATGGTGAAAAAAACACATGTTTATTAGAATACTTTTGATGTCCATTCATAGGAATTGGATTTTTGTTTTTTCTTGTGTATAGGAGGTATATGAGTTTTGGTTCAACAAAAAGTAGTTTCTCCTTTAGTGCAAGCTCAATCAATCTACTATTTCATCATTTTCTCAATATGCAAGTTCACAATTTTAACATTTGGCTAAATGTGACATGAATATTTAAATTCTCATGCTTATTATTTACAAATTTGAAACCCAAAAAAAAAACAAATCTCCCTTGGCATTTCAATTCAGCGTGTAAGAAAGATTTCATTTAAATTAATAAATCAAGGACAATATTTTATGAATTTATGATAATTTTTTCATGATGACCAATTATGTAATTAACACATTTGTGTATATGCATATAATTTTCTAGAAACTAGTGATAGTTCCTCATCTTCTGATCCTAAAATAGTTCATCATTGGATTGTAAACAAACATAATGGGTTATAATTGGAAGATGTATGCACAATGTATATTGATCAGAGACCTAATGTGCCCCAAGATCTAAATTTTCATGCGAATTGTGATATGCCATCATATGTAAAGTAAGGAATTCATAGGAAAAGCACATGATACTTTGTAGCTACACTATGAAGCATTAATGGTGTGTGTTTCAAATTCAAAGAACTAAATAATTGCAGATGGCGTATCACAATGGACCAACCTAATGTGACGGGCTTCCTCTAAATGCTAAACATTTTTTGCTTATTGTTGTGTTAAACTCAACAAGTCTTATAGAGTGCACATGGATTCATCCATTCCTTAAAGTCTCATCAAAGAAAATAGGCATTGTAAGTGAACCATCCAAAAAATCCTTAGATGCCAAAGATTCTTTATATTTTGAGAGTGAAAATGGTTTTTAGATCATTAGGGCGATGTGCGTAGAGGTGGGGGGGGTGTGGATCTCTATGAATAATGATGAGGCTGATCAATGGGTAAATTATATGGACCTTAGTGCACCTCCATCTTACTAAAATCAACTTTTCTCATCATTCTTTACATGTTTTAATTATGTTTTGCTTAATGAGGAGAGTAAATATGAGATGTCATGTCTAGTGGTCTAATGTGCATCGATTGAAGGTTTTGGAGCAATTTTTTGCTAATTAAAGTTTAGGAACTCGAAAGGAGACAAACAAGAGGGATTATGGTAGACAAGATATCCCTTCTTAACTCATCACTCACTCAAAGATTCCTCAATCAAATCTCATCAGCTCGAAGTTGCAATAAGACGAGTCATGAAGTTCATTGGTAGCCAAGCAAATGACAGTTGAAGACTAGCCAATATCGAGATTGGAGTCAAGCCTCCCTAAATTTAAGGAAGTTGTTGGTAACTTGAGTTGTATAAATCAAGAGGCCTAGGGCCTCATTAGGATTTGGATTTTTTGTTCAAGATAGCTAATCAATTTTTGAGTTGAAGCATTGTAGCCAAGCACTCTTATGTATTTTTGATTTCTTTAATGAAAATGAGTAGCATTCCCTTGATCCAGCACTGAGTTGACTCAGAGGGCTGAAGCTCTTGGGTTAGGGCCCAACCCTAGCAACAGAAGTTCCTCTTGTTGTATATGTATGCTTAGGTTATACTCATAGTTAGTTGTTAAATTGATTTTGGTGTTGTTAATTTGCAAGTATTGGTAGATTTAATTAGTTTTCTTCCATTTGTGGATAATTCTAACAATTGCATTGTAGTGATAAGAATATATTCCAAAAAGGTTTACAACAAGTGGTTTTCACCTCATTTCTCCCTTGCAGGGATCATGGCTTGAGTAACACTTCTCATATAGCCCAAAAAGAAAAAATTCTTGCTTTTTGTGTAATCTAGGGTTTTCTTGCTAATTAGGTCATTATCTTTCAGTTTAATAGATAAGTTGCAATTGGTATTTTCTGACCTCTTAGGTTCTGCACTGATCTCATCTCACTTCCATATTGGTTTCAAGCGCTTCCATGCATGAATTTAGCAAGTAAATGGTGACAACTATGTTTTTTTCCTCTATTTGAATAAACCCTTCTTGTCTTTGATGAATTTATGTATGAATGCGAAGAATGATGTTTGTTGTTGTAGGAGTTTCTAAATTGCAGGGAGACCTCATCTCATCAGCCTCAGCCAAGCCATATCCACCCATGACTACCAAAATTCACTAAGGCCTCAATTCAAATTCTTGTCTTATGAGGGGAACTTGCCATCTCCATTGAGAAAATCTAACCATATGAAAGCTTTGGTTTGAGTTCTAAGTAAGTGATTATCACTCCCATGCCTTTTTCCCTCCTTATTCACCTTTTCCAAGCTCCATCCCACCTTCTAGACCACTCCCTAAGCTTTCATCCTATTCTTGTAGTAAAACAGGGGATCCTGTAGGTGAACTAGTACTTCCTGTAGACATCCTTTAGGAAACCCTGTAGTAACCTGTTTTGAGCCCAAATTAAGAAAAATCATCACTAAAAGCTTGGATTAGGTCCCTACTTGCCCCCCAAGTCATTTGAACCATTGTGCTCATTTTCCTTCACACCTGTCTCCCCTACCAAAGAACCAAGCAAGATTAGCATTTACATTTTTCAAGTAAAAAGATAAAAAGAAAAAGTTCTTTTATGTTTATTCTTGCACACAACAATTAGCACTCTCTAGATCAGATTTCATGCTTAGATTAGTTAAAACCTCACATGTGTTAAAGTTGGGTTCTTTTGCAAGAAAAGTATGTTAGCAAGTAGATAAAGGATTTCATGTTGTTTTGGAAGCATTTCTTTTGGTCTTTCCTTCATGCAATAGACAACATTTATTTTCTTCCGATTAGGATAAAATTCCCTTCTCCAAGTTGGTAATAAGACTTCTTCTAGTCAATAGAAGGTTGGTTTGAGAAACCCTAGTGGTCTGTTGCCTCAACTCAACAGTGACAAAGAGTGGACCAATTACATCTATTTGTGTATACATCACTACCACCTCCAAGTTTGTACGAATGTCGAGTTGATGAAGTAAAGTCGGTAGCCCCAGGAGTTGCAACATCCTTGCTGCAATACTGGTGCTAATCACTTTTTAGTGCTGTTACCGGGGAGGTGTTTGAGTAGATGTGATTTCTGCTTTCTTTCTTCCTTTTCTTGTCACTTTCATTTTGCAATTAGTTCCATTCAGTAAATAGTTGCAATTTAGTTTTGTTTTCTTTTAATTCTGCAAGTAGTTTAAAACTAAAAAGAAAAAGAAAAAACACTCCTTTCATGCCTCATAGGAATAGGGATAACTTAGGAAATTTATACCAAATACCCCCACCATTTCAAACAACCAACCTTCCCTCTTCTTCGACGGCTGTGAGCTAGAGGACCCCTTAGGCAAACAACCAGAGATTTTTGAAGAGTGTATAGGGGAAAGAGAAGAAGTTCCAACTGACACAATGGTTGAAAATAGAAATGAAAGGGGAGAGAGGGAAAGAATTGAGGGTGATTTTCCCACATAGGAACTAATGGGGATGCCAAGATGAAAATAAAATTCCCCTCTACTCTTCCTCACTTCCATGGCATGAGCTCAGAAGATCTAGATACCTTTTTGTTTGAGTTTGTTGTCATATGAGAACTTATGATTACACCTCTGATGATCAGAAGTTGAAATTATTCCCATCCACTCTCAAGGATGCAGCCCTGTAATGGTTCATGGGTTTACCTGGGGATAGTATCACCACTTGGGCTCAGATGCAACAATATTTCAATAGGAAATTTTTAGAATGACCTTGGGACATGATGAGTCCTTATAGGATTATGAGGAGAGATTCCAACTCAGCTATAAAAGGGTCAGGTGCACACTTGATCCTGATTCACTTAAGTTAGTCCTTATCATGGGGATCAGGGAAGACTTTATAGAAACTCTAAACCTGGTGTTAGGAGGGGACATATACCAGTTACCCTATGATGATATCAAGACAATTTTTAAGAAACATTCTAGGGAAGCTAGAAAGAAGGGTAGGGCTAGTCAAGCAATGACCAGTTCATCCTCTTCCAATAAATACATAACAAGTGAAATTGGGAACATGTTGGAAGACTTTAAGAGTGAAATGTTGCCAACCCTTTCTCTGTAAATAGACACTATGCAAATCAAACGGAAGTAGTGTTGGCTGGATAAATCGATCTTGCAGACAAGATCGATCTCCCTAGTATCAGAAGATAGTCTAGCAACAAGCAGACAAGCAAATCTATCTTTCTATAAACATATGCGATTCATAAATAAAAGCTATAGAGGTGTTTAGACCCTACCTTAAGTCCAACACTAGTTTGTAGCAGCCATCCTTCAACCGTTCAAAAGAGTTTCCTTTTGAGAATCTGCAATCACAAACAAGTAAACATCAAATAGCACCTGCATAGTTAATATCATAAATCATGTCCATTATGGTGATCAAGGAATCCATAAAATAAACCATAAAACAATAGCTTATTGAGAAAAACAAACTTATTTGTATTAGCTTTGAAGTAGAAGAACCTTACAACCCTTTCAACCTTGATATTGAACAAGCTCTTCCCAGGGTCCGAAACAGGAACCTCCTTTACTTTTACAAGCCTTACACTCTTCCAAATGAGATCAAAGAGGTATGTAATCTCTGCTCATGAAAGCTCAAATAAGAACACTAAGTTCTAGCAACATTTCACCTCAAAAATATTCAGCTTTCAACCTCCCAAGTAACCAGCCCAATGCTTCATTTTATAGTGTAGAGGAAGGAGGTTACAGCTCCACCTATGAGGGGATAGAGTCCTCCTTCAAAGGGATAAGCTCCTCACATCAAGGGGTTAGCTCCTTAGGGTATGGGATGCATGAACCTTAAGGGAGCGAACTTGCCACCTTAAGATTCCTTCAAGAAGCTTTTAGAAATGGCTGAAAGTAAGTTTTTAAGAATATACTTGTGCGTTTTTAACTTTTACAGGGGTCCGCACCCATAACACAAAGACAAAGTGGTCAGGTGCACAGGAGACATGACCATTAGGTGTGGGACCACAGGTAATGCTAAGAGAAAGTGCAGAACCAGAGTTTTAGAGACTTTTGAGGGCTTTCTCTCATTTTCAAGGCTTGATATGAAGAACTAAGGCTTAAGACTTGAAAAGGAGGAAAGTATGAGTGGTAATGGACTCACACAGATTGCAGAATGTCAAGATGACAATTGTTTGTGCAACAGATTTCCCCTAAAGTGCAAAGTCTGTAATAGATGAAGATATAGTTTGTCATCTATGAAGAGTGAAGTACTTTACCATTTCAAGGATCATCCTGTGGACACCCCAGTTGGAACCTATAAGAAAATTCAATGCAAAATAGATATATGTGAACATATCATCGCTGAGGTAGGCATTCCCATACTCAGATTAAAATTGACTAGAAAACTGACTAAACTGTTCTGATACAGGAATGATTTTGTAATACATCAAGAGTGTCGAAATATGTAGACATAGTATGGACGCAACCATCTGTTTGTGAATAGTCTACTGTATAATGAATAACAAAATTCCTAGCAGCCTAGATGGTAGAAACTAGATCCAGGGTCTTGATTTCTGCTTCCCGAACTAGTACGATTCTATCCATGTGAATGAATGTGTCGAAGTCGAACATGGTAGAAACTACTTTATTACTAGTCAATGATGTGAACTGTTAACACGTGTGAGAGAAACCACCAGTAATGTTAATATCTCTCAAAGTACTCAGTACAATCCATGAAATGTGAAAAAATGAGCTGATGTCGAACATGTCATAGAATCCTTTGATCAAAGGTTAATGATGCAACCTATCATCGAATGCAAGAAACCTTCCATTAGGGCATGTAGATTCCAAGGTACTGACGATTTCTAGGTCATCTTTCTAGATAATGAGCTGAAGTCGATAGAAAGCAATCTGTCGTAGGCAAGCCCACAACACAAAATCATAGATCAAGTTTTGAAGAAACATATTGGCAAGGACTGACTCAGGGATGGTCAAATGGATGACAGATATTTTCACAAATGAATGGTTTGTTTGAACTGACCTCTTGAACACACAACGACACTGTAGATGGTTTGGTGACAATTGACCCGAAGCTAATACCTAGAAATCGGCTGAAGACTTTCAATATGGTCTGATTAACTGTTAGCCAAAGGATTTCCCAACCCAGGTGAAAAAAAAGTGTCCTGTTCAAGAGTGGTTAACTGCTTTTCTAAAACACAAAGTGTAACAAACAGGTTCATTTTTCCCTCTTTTCCCCCACCATTTCTGGCAAGTACCTCTTTATTTTTAACAAGCTTGAGGAGGATAACATTTGCTTGTTTATAAGCTCATCCTTAGGATGAGTCCAACTTAGTTTAAAATTCAAACCCTAAGAAGGAGTGGTTCGTTCCTGTTTAAATTGACAGGTCCTTTACTGTTAAATTTTAACGAGTCCAGTATAGCAAAAAATCAGTGTTTTTCAATTTTAGGGAGTTAGAAGAAAAACTTAAGAAAACTCCATGGGTGTCCTTTTTCGTAAATTTGTGTCCCCCAAGCCCAAAAAATTATAAAATAATGCTTGAGAGAACCGTTTGATCATTACGATCAAGGAGTACTTTTCATAATTAGTGGCTCCAATCTGAAAAAGTAAAAAAGCGATCGAAGACACGTCGTTTTATAACCAATATCGAACTTGAAATGACAAAATTCCGACAATCGTTTCATGTTTATACAGTTAGAAAAGAGTTGTAAGTGGACCACCTTTTTAATTCTGTTTAACAAGTTTAAAAAGGAAAAAACTCGGCAATCTTTTCATATTTCACGAGTCAGAAATGAGCTTAAAGAGGGCTCCAATATTTCGCTTTTTCGTAAATTTTGGAAGAGTATGAAAAAGTGAAAAAGTATGCTCTTTGTTGAAAATGATCAATTTTCCCCGAAAAATCCAATATTCTGCACAAAAACTCAAAAAATTACTCATACCTGTTTAAGATAAATAAAAATGTATCAAAAAGTTACCTTTTTAAAGTGAAAAATAAATAAATTAAAAATTCATTTATTCAAAAAATCTTATAAAAAGGACTTTTGTAAACTCATTTTTACCGTTTGATTTCAGAGTGAGAAGTGAGAGCTTTTGGGTAAGAAACTTCCTGTGAAGATTGCGGAAAATTCCTCTTGGAATCAAAAACCGTCAGCTCCAGGTAATCCACATCATCCTTATCTCGCATTTCAACCATTTACATTTCATTTTTTGGCTTTAAAATTGATTTTTTAAGGAGAATTTGGTTTAGAAAATCGCTCACGGGGGTCTGCAAGTGCAACATGCGGCCCCTGCAGACCCTACCCTTTTTTTACAAAGAAAAAAGTCATGGGTCTGCACCTATTGCTTATGACAAGTGCGGACCTATGCATTGTCTGTAACTAGTGGGTGTGAACCACGTGAAATGGATTTTAAAAATTCAAATTTCTCTATTTCCGACAAAATTTTTTCGAACTAAACTATTCTAATACGTCGTTTTTGCATTATAGGACATAAAAAATTCTTTTTTGGAAGGAACGAGAGCATCAGGAAGTGGACCTTGCCTCAATAAATCATCCACCCACAATTCGAGCATTGAAAGCATGCAGACTGTTTAAATTCTGGGCTATACCAGGCATGAGGGCCCAAGTATACTTCTTGCAATGGTCGGTAGACAGGTGGAACATACAGGACCCGTGTTTCATGATTGGTGGCCACTGGCTCAAAATTGAGCTAGAGGACATATATTTCTTTACTGATTTGCCTAAGAGAGACGAATGATTATCTCTTTTCGAGACTAGGCCAGGTGGCCAGTCTGTCGCTGTAGTCTCCGATTGGAGTTTTGCAATGATCAAACAAAGGACAAACGAATCGATATTAAAACTATCGACCATCTTGAACTTAAGGTTATTGCATTCACTATCACCAAACTATGCGAGAGTGCAGCATTGCATGTAGCTACCGGATCCCAGATGCAAATGGCAGTAGATTGTTATCGAGGTACCATCTTCAACTGGTGCGAGGCTGTGTTGGCGAATGTAAAAGGCCAACTAACTAGAGCAAAGAACGGACAACTAAAAATTTTGGATATGGTTTCCTCATTGTGAGTTTTGGTCTAGAGAGGGTTCCTGTGTTGGTCCCATAGCAGCTTTCTGTTGGGGCTGGTCTTCCTCAAGAGCCTAATATAATGCGTTGGGTTGCAGTGATGGCCCGTCACCCTGAGGAGGGTTCAGAGGTTGTTCGATTTCCGCCTGAGTATTTTCGTTGGTTGAGGAACCAAATTTTTGTGATTCAGGATTTTCCATATGCTGGGATGGATTATCGCGGTGACCCATACATGATTCTTCCACTAGGAGAGAAGTGGGATGATTCAGGTAAAATCATTTTTGAACACTTTTCTAAGTTTTAACTAATTTTTTTTGTTTTTAAATCATCCAAAACTGACAATAAAAAGTTTTAAATGCAGATGTGGGTCCACAACAACCAACCACTCTCCAGCCTTATGAGAGGAGACACCCAACTGCAATAGTACCAGCCCCAAGGGACCAATCTACAGAGATCTGGACCGATTTAGAGAATCATCTAGAGTGTTTGACAGCAGATATTCTAGAGACTAGCATAGATGATATCCCACTTAGGTTAGATCGATATGTGATTGGGGCCCCAAGACCTTTTAGGAGGTTCCTTTGTAGGGTGGCCCGAGCAGTGGTTTCTTATCGTGATCATCACCAGGGATAGGATGATCACTTATGTAGACTCACATGACATTTTTGTCTTTTTGTACTATCATTTTGCCGATCATAAGGTGTTTTTCAACATATGATCGAAGATGATGTATATTTTGACACACTTATATGCTATGATATATCACTATTACTGGCTATCTTGTGTAACATATTATTGAATTTGTTTTAAATTTACTATTTTCATTATTGCAAATGTATATTTATCATATGAGAAGCAACTGCATCTGCTAATGTATTTAAATGTCTTGGAATATGCTGATATTCAATGTAACCAAATTCACGTTCCAAGAGACGAACTCTCAAAAATAATCTTAATAACGTTGGATTTCTAATGGCATAAACCCTGTTAAGCTGTTATACAACGAGTTCAGAATCTAGCCTAACAATCAAACTTCGAATCCAAAATGAGATGGATTTAGATAATAACTCAATCACTACACTATACTCTGCAATGTTATTCGTTGTTTGACCGAGGCTTACCCCATGCATAGATACTAACTCATCAAAGGGTGAATGGATAACCCAAGCTGCGAAAGAAATTTTTTGTGTACTACGACAAGCACCATCAGCAAAACCAATGTATGTTAGAAGAGATGTCGACATCTGTAATATCAAGAGTAAAATCAAGATAAGCAGGAATAATGATAAAAGCACTCTCTAAAATAGGCACACTTTCCTAAAACACATCATCTATAAAGAAACTAATCTAACAAAAATCTCCACACTGAAATTTAAGCATAATATCTCTTCAGGTAGAGCCCATTTCTAGGTTTACCTAAAGAGACACCGTCAAAATCTACCAATTCATAGGCCCCTTTTGCCATCTTTCGCTTAACAATATAAGGACCATGCCACATAGGTACAAATTTTCCAGCCCCTAACTTATTGTTTGCTTGATCGTACAGTAAAACAAGGTCTCCTTCTGAAAAATTACGAGATGTAACATTTCGGTTGTACTGAGCTTTTATTCATTTCACATGAGCCTCGATTGCTAATGCAGCATTGCGTCAATTCTCATCTAGCTGAGCTAAGTACAAAAAACGTTTCTCCTCTTCATAAGTGGCTGGGAGTAATTCTATGGCTAATTGTAATGACGAAATTTCGCATTCAATGGGTAACACTGCTTCCAAACCGTAGATCAGTTGAAAAGGAGTGAAACCAGTTGATGTTGTTACTGAGGTTCGATATGCCCAAAGTGCTGAAAATAACATGTTATGCCAATTTGACCTATGAATACCAATTATTCGTTGGATCATAGTGACTAGAACTTTATTGATAGCTTCAACCAGACCATTAGCCTGTGGGTAATATGGAGTATAACTATTGTGACGCAGGCCAAGTTGATTTGTTAGTTCAGTCGTCATGATGTTTCGAAAATGACTTCTATGATCAGTAATAATAGCTTGAGGAACACCGAATCTAGCAATTATATGATTGAAAACGAAAGCTGCAGCAGTTCTTCCATCTGCCGAAAATGTAGGCATCGCCTCGGCCCACTTAGTAAAATAATCTACTGCTCGGATGATATAAGCATGCCCCCCAGCTGAGTGAGGGTTACATGTAATAAATTCGATGCCCCACTTTTCGAAAGGGCCAACGACAATTATAGGGTGGAGAGGAGCGGGTGGAGCACGCATCTTACGATAAAAAATTTGACAATTGTGGCATTTCCAGACTGCATAGATACAATCTTTGAATAAGGATGGCCAGAAATAACCAGCGTGCAATATCTTTTGGGTTGTGGCATACCCAAACATATGACCACCACATGCTCCAGAGTGATAGTCATTAAGAACCTTTTCAGCTTCTTCATGAGTTAGACAATGTCAGAAAACGGAATCCACCCCTTGACGATATACTGTATCACCAATAATATTGTATTATTGGGATTGGAAATGTATTTTTCGCCGTTGAGATCGTGAGATTTCAGGCTGAAAAGATTGGCTTTGGAGATAAACAATAATATCTCCATACCATGGATCAAGAGTACTGATAAGAAACAAGGATTCATCCGTAATGGGCTCTTCCACCACAATTTCAGTATCAGTACGCGGGAAATCACACATCAGTTCCGAAAAAACCAAAGATTTCTTTGCCTTGGATTTTTCAAATTCCAAGTCAAATTCCTACTGGATAACTATCCATTTGGAATACTTGCCCCCTAGCAATTGTTTGGTCAAATTATACATCATAAGGTTACAGTAAGAAATTACCGTGGTTTTGCGTAATAAGATGTAGTGACGAAATATTTGGACAGCTTGAACAGCTGCCAAGGCCAATTTCTCCACATGCGAATATTTAATCTCGGTCGGATGCAAAGTTCAACTAAGATAATCACATGTTCATTGTTGAATTCATCTTCCTAAACTAAAACCATCCCAATGGTGGAATGAGAAGCAGCGAGGTACACAAAGTAATCCTGGTTGTAATTGGGAGGATGCAGTAGCGGTGCATGGGTTAATGCGTGTTTATGTGCATCAAAAGATTTGTCAACTATCTCATCCCAAAAGAATGGAGTATTCTGTTTCAACACCCTGGTAAAACATTTCGTTATCTCGGCATAGTTAGGAATGAAACGATGTAAAAAGTTTGCTTTCCCTTGCAAACTTTGGAGTTGGCGAAGAGTCGAAGGAGGAGGTAATTTGACGATAGCTTCAACCTTCAAGAGATCAACATGAATGCCAGCTTTTGAAATGATAAATCCCAGTAAATGACCCGTTTCTACACATAATACACATTTTTGTTGATTCAACCTAATTCGATAATGCTTACATCTCATAAAGATAGCTTGTAAATGAGTGAGATGATCGACTCTATGCAATGAATGGGTAGGTAAATTATCAAGATAAGGCTGCAAAATGTGCTTGATGTCATGAAATGTGTAAGACATAACCCTTTGAAAAGTTGCGTTCTTCAATCCAAAAGGTAATTTGCAATAAGAAAATGTCCCCCATGGACAAATGAAAGCTATTTTAGGTTGATCAGCAGGGAGTATGTTGATTTGATTGTAACCGGAAAAACCATCCATAAAGGAGAGCATTTCACTGCCGACACAATCATCAATAATTTGATCAATATAGGGGGTTGCATAATTGTCCTCAGGACAAGCTCGATTAATATCCCTATAGTCGATGCATATTCTTATCGTTCCTTGCTTTTTGTTAATAGGAACAATATTCGATACCCAATCTGTTAAAGGAATTGGATAGATGAAACCTGCACGAAGTAATTTCTCAACTTCAGCTTTAATAGTAGCGACTTTTCTCGGATGTATCTAACGCAAACGTTGCCGAACAAGTTTAGCATCCAGGTAAGTTTTAATTTCATGGACAACAATTGATGGATCGATTCCTGGCATTTCTTCATATGACCAGGCAAACACGTCGCAAAATTCTTGAAATAGGGCCTTATAAGTTTGGATTTCATCGTCCGTACAGGAAGCACCTATATGAATGTTTTCAGTAATTCCGAGTTTAACTGAAATGTCAATAGGAACCATTTGAGAGATATTTCCCAAATTTAACTCAAAATCAGTTTGTTGTAATGGATTTTGTGGTTCTTTGACATAGTCAATAATAAAAATAGATGGAAAATCATTTTCAAAATGATCAAGCTCAGGTAAAAACAAAGATCAATGATGAAGATCTTCCCATGGTAAATCATCAACAGAAAAAAGTTCACGAATCTGCTCATCAGTACAAACAAGATCAAAAAATGTTGTTGAAGCTGAGGTTGATATTGAAAGTGATTCCCCATCGACCACATTCATTGGATCAGTTTCAGTTGAACAAGAGTTAGAAAATGACTATATAGCTTGATATGCAATTTCAAATGGACTCAAAGAAATCGTGTTACCAAATGAATCCATCTCAGAATCGGAAGGTACGATCCAAGGATCATTAAAAGGAATAGTGTTCGACGAAATCATATGTATAGTTGCAATATAAGGTGATACTTTAGGAGGAGGGAAGGAAAAAGTTCCTAGTAAACCAGAATCTTTAATCAAACCTACCCAAACATCTTTGTAAGTGTTATGAAACCAGCTCATAACACTACTAGTGTCACCTGTTTTGAGTGTAATTCAGGAGTCTGCAGAAAGGCCAACTTCCGCAGATCATATCTCCGAAAATATCTTGCAAAAAGCTCTGAAATTCTGACCCAAAGTTCAGCGCCAATTCTTCTCAAATAGGTTTTTTTTGCGACTTCCGAAACGTCCCAGAAAAAAAGTTATAGCGAAAATGCCACGATGACTTGTTTGGAGCAGCGAAACCCTAGAATCCAAAGCTCTGATACCAAATGTTATGAAACCATCTCACAAAAAGATAGAAACGATAGATCAACGCCTTATAATTCAGCCTCTTCGAGGGGGCAACCTCCTTTACATTACATAAAATGAACAATTCTTCGATGATACAAATGAAAAGACCTCCTTTCTATATATAGGAGTCTAAGGGGTCATAACATAACCAGAGCCGACATAACAATAATAATGTAAGGGCACAATAATAATAATAGTGGGCTTCTATGGGGCACAATAGTAACAATATGGGCACTACATGGGTACATCAATATAATAAGTGGTTTGTACTAATAACAATAAGGGGTGACACTAGTAGTATAGGGGCCTAACAGTAAGGGATAGTTGTTTTACCGACATGCTGAATACCATCTGAAGAGGCTAGGTCAGATGAAAAATAAGTCAGCTGGTCTATTCTGACAATCTTTCCGCTATGAGGAAACTTGATAAGCCGAAAGACCGATGAAACAACATAAGTCATAGCATAAGACCAACTGCGACCCAAGAGAAGGTTGTAATCTAAAGGGGCATCAACCACTTCCACATCTAGATTTACAGTTTTACCTTCGACCCCTATAGGTAAATCCTGCAAAATGCCAAAAGGATGGAACCCTCGGCCATCAAAAGCCTTTAGAATCATTGAAGACTGCTTGAGTGTGGGAGAACAAAGTGATCTCCAACACTGGATCGACATAATACAGTAGAAACTCCCTCATCAATCACAGTCCGAAATCAAGGTCTGTTTTTGAATAACATTGGAATCTGGAAAGCCATTTGATGAGGTAGGTGGGGTGTACTATTCTATAAATCGAAAATTATTAGGTTCGAATCCTGAATATCAACAACTCCTATAGCCGAAAATAGTAATTTACGCTGTGCTAGGCATGATTGCAACACTTCCAAATCTGACATTGTTGAAGGGGAAATGGCTAAGTCTTCAACAATGTTATAATTTTGAGCAGCTCTCGCATGTGGATTGAAAGCTGATTTCCAAAGTATACCTTTAACAGGTGGTTTGATTACTAAGTCAGGGTTAGGTTTCTCGATCTATAGTGGATCAGAACCAGGAGGAGTTGTAGTTGATGGGTTTGAATTAGAAGATTTTGCTTCTTTACCACCAACAGGATTTTTACTACCATAATCTTGCGATCGCATCGCAATCCTGACATGAGACGTCATCATAATGGGTTATTCTAAGGCATTTGAGGAAGAACCAATCATCTTACTATCTTGATTAGGAAAAGGATCCTTCAAGACAGCAGGCATTTGGGAACCTTTGACGATTTTCAAAACCTCGGCTCGATGTGGGCAATGTTTAGTAAAATGATCCTCATCACAAATGAGACAAGGATAGCGAGGTTTATGTTTCTCGTCAGTGGATTCATTTTTATTTGTTTTCTCTTTTGAGTTTTGTTTGTTTTTCTTCTTCCCCTTATTTTTACCATCGGATTTTGTTTTGGCCGTAGATGATTCTACGACATGGATATCAGCAGGAATTTTAGCAGAAGAGTCTCTAGTTGGGGAATCTGGTAAAGTTATAATAGGAGAAGAATTGTTTGAAGATTTCTTCTCACTTTTAGTACTAACTGAACCAATCATATCATCAATGGCATGAGACCCTGAAGGAGCTGCAGTTATTTGTCCATGTTTTGAAAGATCGGGGATTTTTTCATGTAAAGTACTTGATTGCGTATAGATGAGGTCAAGGTACCAAGCCTCAGAAATTACTTGCTCTTCAGTAACAACTCCTGCCTTAGATACATCTTCAGTGATTTTAGGTCACAATGATTTTACAAACCATTCCGCTAAAATTTGATCCGGAATGAAAACTTTCACCAAACGCCATCTACGCTGCCATTCATGAATATGATCAGAAATATATGTGGACGTTGATTGTTTTAAAGAAGTTAACAATTTCGTACCATTGTCGTATCTGATAGGCAACTGAAAATGAGTTAAGAAAGAAGTGGCTAACTGACTAAAATTATAAAAAGAGCCTCATGGTAACTCAATGTACCATTTGGCAACAAGACCAATTAGAGTTCGTTGAAAAAGTCGTAAGCGAATTGAATCATCAATGATGGAATTAGATGCACACTAGAGGTGATAAGTCATCACATGATTTGACGAATCTTCTCCTGACTTACCCTTGAACTTCGGGATATCATTGGGCAACTTATTAGGCATTGGTGGCCAATACAGAAAATAATAAATCAGATCGTTCGTAAGGCGCGACAAATCAGGTAAATCCAAAGTTGCAATAAATGGTAACTGACGGTTAGGGTCATGAAAACCTTGGGTAACAAGACCAACCCCAAGAGGAGGATATCCAGGATAACCTGGAATTGGATTTGCATTAGGAATATTATAACCTCCTGTGAAACCAGGATTAACTGGACCAAACTGGGGTTGCTGAGGCTATTGATAAGTATAGCCAGGGTATGGTTGATATTGATAGACTGGGTTTTATACAGTAGGACCGAATTGATACTGTCACTGGTATGGTTGAGAAGTGAATTGCGGTTGACTTGTGACAACTATACTTGGACTAGCTTGTCCTGCAGACATCTGGACCGAAGTCTGAACTGTAGGTCCTGACTGTGGTAAAGAGGCTTGAGGAGTTTGCATTGATATAGGAACAGTAGAAACCAGAGCTACAGATACTCCAAAAACAATTGTGGATTGAACAGAGGCTGCAGTAGTTGTAATAGTAGTTTTAGGCAGAGTCAGAGGTGAACTTGGCTGAAACTGCTGAACTGAACCAGGTGTAGAAGTTTGAACAATAAGCTGGACAGGTTGTTGGGTTGGAACAGCAACCAAAGGTTGTCCAAGTTGACTTGATAACTGCACATTAGGTTGCATGTTCTGTTGAATTTGAGATGGATCCCACATCATATTCATTCCAGGGTATGGACCCATAAAAGGTTTTGAATATGGAGGACCATAACTGGGTTGAGCGTAGGGTTGATAATTAAACGACACATTTCCAACTCCTTGTACAAATGGTTAACCAGAAGGTGGTTGGAAACCTTGAGTTGGGTACTGACCTTGAGGTTGATAACCCTGAGGCACGTACTGAAACTGGGGTTGACCTCGAGGTATATATTGAAACTGGGGTTGACCTTGACGCATGTACTGAGTCTAGGGTCGACCTTGAGGTATGTACTGTCCTGAAGGTATGTACTGTCCTTGAGGTTGCCCCCCAGGTGGTAACTGACTACCTTGAGGTTGCCCCGCAAGCGATAATTGACTACCTTGAGGTTGCCCCCAGGCGGTAATTGACTACCTTGAGGTTGTCCTCCAAGCGGTAACTGACTACCTTGGGGTTGCCCCCAAGCGGTAACTGACTACCTTGAGGTTGTGGATTTGGAATACTACCAGACATCATAAGAATTTCTTCTGCATTCGACGGTTGAGTTTCATTATTACTAGTTGATATCTCATGTCTGATGGGTTGAGGAGATGCTCCTGAAAAAGTACCAGTGAGTGATTGGTACCCCGAAGGAATAGAAGGACCGTCATATAAAAATGTTTTCGGTGTTTGGGAAAACATAGATGACTGTCTCAACATATTCAATGGAGGATAATAGCCTCTGGGTGTTGGATGAAAAGGAATTCGAGGTGGTGAAAAACTAAGGCCTGGGTTTTCTAAAAAAATTGTCAATGATACGTACCAAGCGTCACTCCTAAAAGGACTGTAGAAAATTGATTCACGCTCCCTAAGTTCTAAAGATGGTTGATTTTCAGGAAGAATTATGCCTTCGTCCGGACTAACAAGTTCTTCAATAAAAATGAGGCCAGAAGGAAGATTTTGGGTAATGATATTTCCTACCCTGGAAGAATCAGGACCACTAGAAGTTGGAGAAGCAAATCCTGAAGATGGATTAGGAGCAGGTTCAGTTTCAGGCTCAGAAATTTCAGGTTCTTCAGCTAATTTACTAGTAGGAGAAATACTACCAGTAACTTCGGAAAGTGAAATTGGCTCAGAAATATACTCTGTTGTATGTACTTGATAGTCAGGATGAACAATTAAGGAGGACTATCTGGCTTCCGGTGACCTAACTCTACTATCACTAGGTGATACAAGAGCTCATAGCCCTTCAAGCTGGCTCGATGAATACTCAGGAGGTTGCCCCCAAAGCCTATGAGATTGTCTTGGTAATTCAGCCACGATTAAATATTTAATTACTCACATGCAAACAAAGAAACATTTCATTAAATCCACCTAAAGTCTCTAAAGAAACAAATAATTGAATCACACGCCTAAAAAATCTAAGATTTCAAACCACACATAAACAGTAACTTCCCGTACTAAAAACACTAGTTGGTGATGATATCCAACGTTGTAGAATTTTAATACAGAAAGGGCGGTTGGAACAGTTACCCTGACAACCTACTTAATGAAACATATTGGCACAAGTTTCTTCACAAAACCATCTCGAGTGAAGAGAACCCCCCAGAGAGTCTAACTGAGTCTAGTTGATGTCTGTTCCAGGTACAGTGAGACCTGTCCTTCATCGCCACCTTAGGAAATAATCTTAAGTTTATGGACGCTAAGGTTACCAACAACAACAAATACAACTAGGGGAACAATGTATGATCCGATCTATGCGCAAGGGCAGACTAACAAAGCTCAATCCCCTTTAAGACTCCTCGACATGATCAATCCGAGGTTTACCAACAAGTGGCCCCAGGCTCCTCGACAAGGTTAATCCGAGGTTTACCGTTTATCATATTCACAAATCGTTTATCTTTCCCATTGAAACAGACTTGATTGTCTCAAAGGTTTGGACATGATCTCATGATTGACTCCTTTAAGAGTAGCTTCCCAGAATGTATCAATTACCATTGGATTTATTTCCTACTGCAAGATATAGCTACTTTTTTGTTTTAACTATCTTGGAGAGTTAATTACTCCCTACTCCAAGATACTAGCCTAAGCTATATTGGTGATAAGAGCCATAGAAATAAAAAGATTACTAGATTAATTTTAATTAAGTGTTAATTTTATGGGATGTTCCTTAAGTCAATAGGTATGGAAATGAAACTTTGATGGTGTGAAGACTCGAGTCCAAAAACACTAAAAAATGCACCTAAAATGATAAACAAATCATTTTTCCTTCAATGAATTTCTAGCTAAAAGAAAGAGTTCTAGAATGCAATTCTTTGAGAAACAAATCTTTCATTCAACGCGTAAATGAAAAGAAAATCTTTTTGCATTTTTCAATAAAAACTCAAAACGAGACTACTAATTATGATCACAATAAATCCCTTTCCTTTTCAAAACTTGAAACTACAAAAACAATTTTTTTCAAAAGAGATCCTATAAGTTCTAGAAAGCACTCAAAACTACAAAATCTAATCTTGAGATCTAAAAAATTCTAAAAACCTAATTGAATAAAAGCTTCAATTCTTTTTGAGGATGTTTTACTTAGTTGTTCAGTAAACTAAGGATTCATTTGTTCATAATAACAAATTAATCAAAAAACATCCAAATATGTTTTCTTTTATAGAAATGAAATTCAAAACTTATAACCAAGTTTGTTCAAAGATTTTCAAAGAAAAAATGAAACCTATTTCTCACAAAGGACAAATTTCACAACTCAGTTAGACTCATCAAGAAGACAAAAGACACCAGGGTAATCTAAGGTTTCTTAGGCTTCTAATCTTTGAGTCACTATAGAGACCAAGTGAAAACCACTCCAGGCATGCAAAACTTCTAGAAAATCATCTAAAACAAAAATACCATTGGAACTTACTCACAAGAGATTTTTGACTGAACACATGCAGATCTAGGTAGACACTAAAAGCCGCAAATAAAACCTAAACTTAACTGGAAGTAAACATTTTAAGTTTTAAAAAAAAATTCAGAGGGTCTGCAGGCTTCTAGAAGAACCAGATGCAGTACCGCTCTGTGTACTAAAGGAGAAGTGCAAAGATTCCCGCACTGTTTGTAAATAGAAAGTGCAGTCCCCTGAAAACTTTGAAAAAAAAAAATAATCCAGATTCTAAAAACTACCCAATCCAACACACATCAAGCAAAAACCAGAAACGAGAACAAGTTTCTCAAGTCAAAGACAAAGGAAAATCAAAAGCCAAATTCAATTCCCCAGTGGAGTCGCCAATTTGTTGGCCGGATAAATTGATCTTGCGGATAAGACCAATCTCCCTAGTATCAGAAGATAGTCTAGCAACAAGCAGAGAAGCAAATCTATCTTTCTCTAAACATATGTGATTCATAAATAAAAGCTATAGAGGTGTTTAGACCCTACCGTAAGTCCAAAGCTAGTTTGTAGCAGCCATCCTTCAACCGTTCGAAAGAGTTTCCTTTTGAGAATCTGCAATCACAAACAAGCAAACATCAAATAGCACCTGCATAGCTAATATCATAAATCATGTCCATTATGGTGATCAAGGAATCCATAAAATAAACCATAAGACAACAACTTATTGAGAAAAAAAAACTTATTTGTATTAACTTTGAAGTGGAAGAACCTTACAACCTTTTCAGTCTTGATGTTGAATAAGCTCTTCCCAAGGTCCGAAATAGGAATCTCCTTTACTTTGACAAGCCTTACACTCTTCCAAATGAGATCAAAGAGGTATGTAATCTCTCCTCACAAAAGCTCAAATAAGAAGACTAAGTTCCAACAACATTTCACCTCAAAAATATTCAGCTTTCAACCTCCCAAGTAACCAGCCCAATGCTTCATTTTATAGTGCAGAGGAAGGAGGTTACAGGTCCACCTATGAAGGGATAGAGTCCTCCTTCAAAGGGATAAGCTCCTCACATCAAGGGGTTATCTCCTTAAGGTATGGGATGTATGAACCTTAAGGAAGCGAACTTGCCACCTCAAGATTCCTTCCAAAAGCTTCTAGAAATGACTCAAAGTGAGTTTTTAAGAATATACTTGTGCCTTTTTAACTTTTACAGGGGTCCGTACCCATAACACAAAGACAGAGCGGTCAGGTGCACAGGAGACATGACCATTAGGTGTGGGACTGCACGTAATGCTAAGAGAAAGTGCGGAACCAAAGTTTTAGAAACTTTTGAGGGCTTTCTCTCATTTTCAAGGCTTGATATGAAGAACTGAGGCTTAAGACTTGTAAAGGAGGAAAGTATGAGTGGTAATGGATTCACACAGATTGCAGAATGTAAAGGTGACAATTTTTTGTGCAACAAGTAGATAGATCATTATCCATCTTCTACCCTAGATGCACAAGGAGGCACCCTAGGAATGAATGTCCATTGAACCTTATAGAAATCTGCTCGGTCTGTGAGGAAAACCTCTGCCTAGATTGAAAGCCGTGTATCAGGGAACTGAAGGGTGACTGAACAACTTTGATACATTAATCAAAGGAGGCCTCATGGACCTCGACCATACCAACATGGCATGCAAGGGTCATCCTATTCATCTTAAAACCCTAATCAAAACACACCCATTCCCCCTTGATTCCCCCATCTCATCCTTCCTGGTCTATACCTTCTCCCTGGTCTTTTTCACCTCAATATCATTCCTAATCAGCCAACCGTCCATTTTAGCCATATACTCCACAACCTCAAGGGAATGCACCACCCTAGGGGTGGAGGCTCCCATACAACCAAGCTCCAAATTTATTTCCTTCACCTCCATCTCAATCACAAATCCTACACCCTACTCCACCTAAACAACCTCAGATTTTTGCCCAACCAAACTCGAACCCGAACGACATATAGGCACAACAAGTTTATAGTGGAGAAGCATCCTACCCTACCTATGTTGTGGAAATTCATGAAATTAACCTTTGGTCTGGGAGAGTGCTCCCAGATAACCAGCCTCCATCTCCACCTAGGGAGATTGAGGAGGAAAGAGAGGAAGGTGTGCCTAGAATGAATCCACCCCCGTTTCTTGAAAGGTTAACCCATCCAGCCCAGCATACCCTAGAAGAAAGTGAACTTCTAGGTGAGTTGGAAAATCTATGTGTTAAGATCCTGCTTCTCCAAGCTATCAAGGATGTCCCCATTTACAACAAGTTGATCAAAGAGAAGTGTTTCAAACATCCAGGGAGGTGAAAAAGAGACACCCCTACCATTAATGTCATTGGACAACTGTCTGACTTAATGTTGGGGCAGGTAATTTGCCCAAATTATTTAGATCCTGGGAGCCTTGTAGTAGATGTACACATTGATGGCACCATTGGCCCCCATACCTTGATTGATCTTGGGGCTGCCATCGATGTAATGACTACGGACATTATGCTCAAGCTGAATCTCCAAGGGTCATTAAGGAATACCACGACCATCTTGCAACTTGCAGACCGATCCACAGTAGCCCCTGAGGGGATTATTGAGGATGTGATGGTATCCATGATTCCTAGGAATACCCTGCAGACTCCTTAGTTATCTAGCCTAAGACCAAATTCAATGGTTATCCTCTCATCCTTGGGAGGCCTTGGTTAGCCACTACTGATGCCTACATAAGCTGCAGGGCTGGAAATATGACTATAAAAAATGGGCATCTATCCAAATAGTTGGTCCTGTACCGTCCTTCTCAGCCATCCCTAGAACATGACTTACCTTTATGGCTAGATGAGGAGGAAGAAGATGAAGTCTACTCCTCCTAAATCTATACCCTAGAAACTGCCATAGGAGGGGGACAACCTGATGAATATGATTTGATTGAACACATCCTCCAAAATCAAACTCCCAACACCATGTCTCTGGAGGAAGTAGTGAAGTAAACAAAGGACAACCATCATATTGATCTATGCTTAGCTGACTCAAACCTTACTTGTGTCAAGACAATAGAATTCGGCCCTAAAAGAGCATTGAAAATGAACCCCTCTCTCTCTATACACCAAGAATAAGAGTTATGTAACATGCTAAGAGAGCATTTTGATGCCTTTGCTTTGAATTACAAAGAAATGAAAGGAGTGCACCCCTTGGTGTTTACTCACCACATTTACATTGAGGAAGGTTGAAAACTAGTCCGCCAACCCCAAAGGAGAATGAATCTAGCTCTGAAGGATACAGTCAAAGAAAAGCTGTAGAAGTTGTTGGATGTAGGATTCATTTACCCTATCTCAGATAGTGAGTGGGTGTCTCCTCTAGTGCTGGTTCCAAAGAAAAATGGAAAGTGGAGGATTTGTGCAGATTACTAAGAGCTAAAAAAAGGCACAAAGAAGGATCAATTTCCTCTACCTTTCATTGACCAAGTGTTAGATGGTCTAGCAGGAAATAAGTTCTTCTATTTCCTGGATGGATTCAATGGGTACAATCAAATCCAGATCAGCCCAAAGGACCAGGATAAAACCACCTTCACCTGTCCTTGGGGTGCTTTTTCTTATAGCGTCCTTCCTTTTGGTCTATGCAATGCCCTTGCCACTTTCCAGAGAGCAGCCCTAAGTATCTTTGTAGAGCTATTCCATGATGCAATAGAAATTTATATGGATGATTTCACACCCTATGGGTGTGATTTCCAGGAGGCTCTCTCTAACCTGGGAAAGGTGTTAAACAAATTCATTGAAATGAACTTATCCCTTAGTCCCGAAAAATGTGAGTTCTTGATGACGATAGGGACTGGTCTACGTCACTCAATATCCGAGGAAGGACTGCAAGTAGACCCAAATAAGATAGCCATAATCAAAAGGGTCCCAACTCCATAGAAGCAGAGGGATGTCAAAAGTTTCTTAGGGTTATCCAGATACTATAGGAGATTTATAAAATATTTCAACAAGTTAGCTTCTCCCTTATTTGGGTTATTGGCCAAAGACTTCAAATTTTTATGGTCAGAAAGCTACCAAGAAGTCTTGAACACCCTAAAGGACAAGTTGACTACTACACCTATTCTTTGAGGCCCAAATTGGGCTTTTCCTTTTCACATTCATGACGATGCCTCTCATAAATCTATAGGAGCCGCTCTAGGCCAGATAGATGATAAGCTACCTTATGCCATTTACTTCATCAGCAAGAATCTGTTGAAAGCCGAGTTAAACTTCACAATAACTGAAAAAGAGATCCTAGTTGTTGTACATTCATTGAATAAATTTAGACATTACATTACTGGTAACCAGACATTTGTACATACTGACCATGCTGCAATTAAATACTTTATGAACAAACCTGATGTAATTACCTGAATTATTAGATGGTTACTTTTAATGCAACAATTTGATCTAACTATTATTGATAAGCCTAGCAAAGAGAATGTAGGTGAAGATTTTTTTATCCAGATTGACTTTGTCTGCAAGGGAGGAAGGAATGGTTGATGATCAGCTACCAAATGAAAATTTATTCGCCATTTCAGTTCTCTCTCCATGGTTTTCTGACATAGAAAAATACTTGGTATCTGCACAATTCCCTCCAAATTTTTCCTTAAAGAAAAATAGCAGAATCATAAGAAAAAGTGCCCCATTCACTTGGATTGGGGGCAATCCCTTCAATCTAGGTCTAGATCAAATTTTGAGAAGATGTGTCAGGGAGGAGGAAGTCTTTGACATCCTTCTGGATTGTCATGATGAGCCTTATGGAGGTCACTTTGCAACCAAAATAACAACATTCAAGGTACTACAAGTTGGATATTATTGGCCCACTCTTCACCAATATGTAAAAAGGTTACTAGTCAGTGTGATCGGTGCCAAAGGATGGGGAAGCCTACCCCCAGGGATGAAATTCCCCTACAACCTCAAGTGACTTTCAAGCCATTTGACAAGTGGGGCATGGATTTCATTGGGCCATTGACCCTCCATCCATACAAAAGAAGTACATCATTGTGTGCACTGAATACTTAACAAAATGGGCTGAAGCCAAAGCTATCAAGGTAGCAACAAAAGAAAAGGTGGCTGAATTCTTGAGGGAGAATGCATTTTATAAGTTTGGATACCCTAGAGAGTTGGTCACTGATTAAGGCAGTGAATTTACATCTCACATGATTGAAAATTTGTTAATCCAATATAAGATCAAGCATAGAAAATCCACTCCTTACCACCCACAGGCTAATGGAGAAGTGGAAGTCACCAACCGAGCATTGAAAAGAATTCTGACCAAGGTAATTAGCAACAATAGAAAGGATTGGGCAGATAGATTGGTGGAGGCCACCTGGGCCTACAATACTAGCTAGAAGACCATCACTGGCTTCACTCCTTATGAGTTGGCCTATGGGAAGGAATCCCTATTATCCATTGAATTTGAATAAAACACCTTAAGGATGGCAGCACAACTGGATCTAGATATCACAAGGGCACAACAGGAAATATTGCTCCAGCTGAATGGGTTAGATGAATTTAGGATGCAGGCCCTCCTACACACAAAAGTGACTCAAGTACAAAGGAAAATATGGCATGACAAAAATATCAAGGACAAACTGTTTCAAGAAGGAAACTGGGCCTTGTTGTATGAATCTTGGTACAAATATTTCAAAGGCAAGTTAATGACCAGATGGTTGGGACCATATGTGATAGAAAAGTGCCATGAAAATGGTGTTGTTCAAATAAGAACCCTCGATGCAGAGGGTATCCCTTTGCTTTTCAATGGGTACAGGTTAAATGTCTACAAGAAGTCCTTATCAAAGCATGAATTCATCAATAGCATCAACAAGGTAGTGATGGTGATTGGAGAAGTCTTAGCTTCCACTTCACCAAGTTCTTAGAAAAAAGAGAAAAAAAAGAAAAATAAAGGGACCTATGTGAAAACCTCCATGAGGCACCTGAGTCCAAATTTTGGGTTGAAAACCTCTTGAGGCAGCCCAAGAGTATTATTATTAAAAAAAAAGGGAGAAAAAAAAAAAGATCTCTGGGTGAAAACCTCTTTTGAGGCACCCAAGGTAGGAATCAAGGATGAAAAACTCCTCTGAGGCAGCCTAGTTATCTTTTCAAAAAAACAAAGAAGAAAAAAGAGAAAAAAGAAATGAAAAAAAGAGAAAAAACATACATAACAATAACAATTTTGTTTTTGCAAGTTTGTAAGAAGATGATATGCACAGGCTACAGAGGACACCAGGCCCTACCACAAACCATGTTTTCCTTCATCCATCTCATCTCCTCCATACTCCCCATGTTCTTCCATCAATACTCCACTCCAAATTCCAATTCCACGCAATTCTGTGTTTTCTACAGGATTCCATATAATACTACAAGAGTTTCCTGTAGGTTTTACAGGAGGCCTTGAAAAATTTCAGGAAGGGAAGTCTAGTGGAAAAATGGTGACACAAGCCTTTTTGGGTTATGAAAAGAGCCATTGACCGCACCATACCCCATCCAACGTCCTCCATGACCATGTCACCATTGTACCCATCAAAGAAATCAAGTTAGAAAATATAAAAATAAAAAATAAAAAAAATAAAAAAAGATACATGCCACAATAGCATACCTCATCTTCCACTCCATAACCACATCCTCCACTCATTCCAATACCCATTCAACTTCAAAAGAAGAGAAGAGATGCAAAAGTTCAAGAAAAAAGCAACTACATGACATCCTGTAGGAATTCTTGTAGAAGCCTATTCCACAAAAAAGACCACAACAACTCCAATCCACCTTCAACACAAGGATCACAATGATGAGGAAGCTCCTTCAGAGCTCAACAGCAACAAAAGCTAGAACCTGTACATCATCCAGGGAGCAACTCATCAACAAAATAAGAAGAAAAAAACACAGTTGAAGAATATGTAGCAACATCAAAGAACAACAAATTAGCACCACTCTCTAACATTCATCAACGAAGCAAAGGACCAATAGGTATGTCATCTCACCAATACTCCCTCACAGGTACGAATACAATTAAACTGTAGGAATGAGGCAGGAAGTTGATTTTATAAGCGAAGGTGACCAGTTAACTTGGCCACCCTCTGTCAGATAATGAGAAAAGAAAGGGTTAGTCAACTCTAGACGTGGTAAGGTCACATAAAAAAAGAGGGGAATGAATCAAAAAAGTGGTTAAGCTACGAAGAATGAAAATGGGAGATCATTACGAGGAAAGGTGATATGAAGAACATGTAGTGGGACCAACAATCCAAAATAATGTATTCGTACTCAGCCAGTGAGCACATCACCTAGGCGAAGTATTAGTTATTTCGAAAATCTGAAGGTAGAGGCAACTTCGAGTAGTCATTGAAGGAAAAGTTACTCTCGACATCCCTACAGTGGCAACCTACAGGGAACAGTCAGCACCTGTAGCAAACAAGAACACCTACAAGAAAGTTACAGGATACACGGAGAGTTACCACACAGAGTTGCAAGTGAACACCAAGGGAAATCAATGCAAGGGTTCTCATCACCAGAGTGTAGAAAAGGGAGGTATGTGCCATACCTTCTGTGTTTTTCATCTAAAAGGAAGAAATCCTCCTTCCTTTTGAGTATTTTCTATACGCATAAAGGTAGAGAGAATTCTGTGAAGGTTAGTGAAGGATAAAGTTTGAAACCTCATCACCTACCAGAGTTCCTAAACTATAGCCACCCAAACCTCACTCAAACAAGAATTGCCAGAAAATATGATAGGAGGTTTCAAAAAAAGAGAGCCCACCAACATAGCCAGAATACACCAACATCCTCATGTGGTAGAAATCTTTACAAGGCATCAATGGATGGGGTTCTTTGAGTTAGTAAGAGGATACAATGATGATGTGGCTAGAGAATTTGCAATGTCACTCATACCTCTCACTAGAGCTAGTGCCACTGCCATAGTGAAGGGTTTGTCAGTAGCAATTACCCCTGAGAGTATTAGTAGGATAACTACACTCCCCTTAGGATTGCAATGGAGAAAATAGGACAAGACTAACAACACTCTTGCAAAGAAAAGTTTTTTCTTGGAAGGAGAAGAACCAATTGAAGACAAAAATGGGGTTAGAAGGGAAAGAATTCCATATCCTTGGAATGAGGTAAGTTACCACATCATCAAGTACATTTGCTATGAAGGTAGATATAGTGTAGAGTATGGATACCACATTAGACTCGTCCATGAGCTAAGATTTGGAGAAGAAACACCTCCTCATAACAAACTTAGTGTACCTTATTTTATGTTACAATCAATAATAGACATGAGGATCAAGGTACAAGAAGGAAAACATCAGCAGCTAGCACATCATGGGTTAATCAAACTCATCCTAGAAGATGCTCTACATAATTTAAGAATCCTTATTGCATGGTCAAAATTTGCAGACATGCTAGAAGAAGGTGAAATTCGAGCCATTGAGTATGATAGAATCCCTATTGCTACTAAGGAAGAAGAAGAAACAGAGGATGAAAAAGAAGAAAAAACAAAGGATGAGAAAGACGAAGAAAAAGAGGATGAAGAAGAAGAAGAAAAAGAGGATGAAGAAGAAGTTGAAAAAGAGGACGAGGTAGAGGAGGATGAACAAAATTCTAAAAAACAAAGCAGGGAAGAAGAAGAATCACCAAGGGTGTCTCCAAGGCCTACAGAGAAGGAGGCAACAACTGCTCTAAGTGCCCTAAGTACACCTGTCAAATCAAAGGGAAAGAGATAGAGGCAAACTCCACTTTACTTTAGGATAAGGAAGAGCACCCAGATTAAACAAGGGAGACCCCAAACCCCTACCAAGACTCCAATTATCATAGTGGACTCACCAAAGCAACAAGAGAAGGTAGTCCATCTATGTAAGAAGGAAGGAGAAGGAACATCAAAACAAGCTTCTCGCAAGTCACCAATCACCTATGTTAGGAGACCTGTCACCAGATCAACCTCAATAAAAGGAAAAGGTCTACAGGAAACATATTTATACCTACAAGAAGTAGAAACAATCCTATAGGAAACCTTGTCAAACCTACAAGAAACACAAAAAAAAGATCAGGAAAGGGTGCAAGGGAAAAGGAAAGGAAAAGAGGAAGGAATTACTCAAGAAAAAATAGAGGAAGAGGCCCAGGAGCTAAAGGAGCCCAGCCCACATCTAAACTTCAGCTCCTACTACATATTAATTGAAGGAGGTAGGGTCATACCACAAAATTCACCATTCCTCTATTCTTTGAACTTGAAAAAGAGAGAGCAAGAACACATCGGTGGATGCAAATTGCTAAATCAAAAGGGGTGGAGGATGTAGGCCACATGGAAGAGAAGCTGCAAGAAAGGGCAGAGAATTAAGTACCATAAGAGACAGGGAAACAATGATGAAATCCCAACTAGAGGCTAAGAACACATGGCTAAGAAAGCAGCTACAAGAAATGGAAGGCCAATTGGCAACTATGGCAAGTTTATCCATGGAGGAAATTCAATGCAGGATTCTAGCAAAGTCATATGCATTATACCTCAAAGAAAAATGGTTGTAGTTTCAGATAAAAACCCTAGCACAAAGAGAAACTATGCCTTTCCAGACTACATGCAATTCATTGACCTCTGTGATCAAATAACCCAGGAGGATAGAGAAAAGATATTTGAGTTATACCTACACAATTTAGCTCTAACATATTTAAATGTGTGGGACCCCAATCCAAAGCTAGGGGGTTTGCAACTAATGGCCTTGGCATCTTGGATGAGTCATGAGGAATCTAGAGCTACATAAATGAAAAGGGTATTGGCAAGAGAAGAATCAAGACTTCTTTTCATCAGAGCAAAACAATATAACCCAATGGCTATCATCAACACTCACAACCTCATTGAAAATGATCCCAAGCTTGCACCACGATACCTTGCTGTACAAGAACAGGCAGTCACTCATTTTCAAGACATGCCAAGATTTATAGGATATGACAACCAATAAGCTTGCCAAAGGAGATGGAACACCTTACCCTACAACCTAAAGATCAAAGAATATCATTCTCCTGATAGAATGAGGGATGCACTAGAGAGAGTCCCAATGTATAAGCAAACATTACAGAGACTCAAGGTCAACTGGATTGGACTAAAACTCAGCCCACCATTTATTTTTAGGTATGTTAGAGGGGAGAAAGGAAGAAGAAGAAATAAAGCAGTGGGAAGAAATAGAAAGGAATGCAGGGTTTTATCCACAAGAGGAGGAGACTACAACAGAAGATTAGAATGTCGGGGAGGCTCTTAGAATATTAAATATTACGGAACAATGGAACACATAAAATATTGCAGAAATATAAACACAGAAAACGCACAAAACAAGAGAGCCACAGATATACGTGGTTCACCTAGTTTGGGCTACGTCCACCCCGAACAGCCAGTCCTTTCTTTCTATTATCCAACAAAATGAAGAGACACAACCTACAGCAAATCTGCTGTAATATCCTCTGTCTTCTCTCACAGTCTCACCTCTCTGTTTCTCGCTCACACAGAATACACATCTATCTCACAGCCTTAAATACAATGCCCTCATACAAAGAGAGGGGTTGCCTTCTAGGGAAAAAAACCCTAAACTAAACATAAGTTATACCGTCAGATCATCCACCTAATGAATGGCCCAGATTGACTAGAAATTACTATACTTTTACAAGGCAATTTTGCAGCTGTTTTTAGCTTCGGGGGCGCTGCCCCCGAAACCCCCCGCCAGGGGGGGACTCCCAAAGGTCGCAGCCGCCCCCCCTGGACCCCCCCTACAGTGAATATTTTACGGGCGGCGTTGCCGCCCCCATTTTGAATTGGGGTCCAATGTGGTGGTACTTTTGAATATAGAAGATAATTAGGCTCCACACCCAACAAAGGCCACCAAAGTAATGAAAGACATGGACGTAGATTGAGTTTCTTAGAGGATGAGCAACATTGTCAGTAGGGAGTGATGATGAGGCTCATCAATGGGTAAATTATATGGATCTTAATGCACCTCCAACTTACTAAAATCAACTTTCTCATCATTCTTTACATGTTTTAATCATGTTTTTGTTAATGAGGAGAGTAAAGATGAGATGTCATGTATAGTGGTCTAATGCATTGATTATAGGTTTTGGAGCAAATTTTGGCTAATTAAAGTGCAAGAACTTGAATGGCGACAATAAAGAGGTATTCTCGGAGACAATATCTCCCTCCTTAACTCCTCATTGACTCAAAGATTCCTCAATCAAATGCTCAGAGTTGCAAGAAGCCGAGTCATGAAGTTCATTGGCAGCCAAGCCAGTGACAGTTGAAGGCCATTTGATCTTGAGATTGGAGCCAAGCCTCCCTAAATTTAGGGAAGTACATCCAGGACGATATGGAGTTCCTAGACATTTCCTCACTCAGCATGGCGCATCGATACGCTGTCAAGATTGAGTAGAAGTTTAAACAAAAGAAGTGAGACTTTGGATTTGCAAATCCAAAGAAAGGAAAAGGCACCCCCAAACCACAAAACAAAGGACTAAGCTAAGGTGGGGCTACCCAGGATATCTCGACAAAACCATAAGCAAAGAATAACACCATGAAGGTTAAGAAGGACACGAGAAAATGCTGTGAGTTCCATAAGAGCTCCACTCACAATACAAGTGAGTGTCGGGCCAAGCAGTCATTGGTGGCCGAGATGAAGGCTTCTGAATCAGACGCTGATTCTGACTATGAAGCAGAACCTGATAAGGAAACTGACAAAGGGAAGAAAATCGTTGATTCAGAGCATAGTGCCATCGTGGCCACCACCAAGATCCATAATATTGAGCCTGAATATCTAGAGGAGGGTGAACACCTCTTCCACTCATAGATGTGGGTGAAGGGTTCTCTGATGTAGTTCATTTTCGACAACAGGAGCCAAAAGAACCTGATTTCAGCAGAGGTTGTGAAGCAACTAGGCCTAAAGACTACATCACATCCACAACCATACACCATTGGGTGGCTTCACCAAGGATAAGATCTTTGCATCAGCTAGCAATGTCGCCTTCCCTATAGCATCAAGCCCTTCACGGATGAGGTACTGTGTAACATTGCTCCTCTTGAAGTTTGTGATGTATTTTTAGGACAACCATACTTGTGGAAGTGACTGGTTGTATATGAGTCTAGACATCACTTTGTGATTATTACTTTGGATAATAAGTTGTATATGATACTAAAGGTAGCCCCACCTACCGCCATCTCTTTGATCATTGCGAAGCAATGCAATAAGATCATTGCCCAAACCAGGAAATTTGTTTTCTTTATGATTCGACCCCAGGTCAAGAAGAAGGTTATGGCCACAACTTCCATGTAGGGCTATTCTACACAATAACAACGGATGGACAAGTTCGTGGAGGAGTACAAGGATATTTTTGCCTCACACACAGGGGTGCCTCTGCACTATCAGGTCAAGCACTCCATTGATTTGACCGCAAGCGTGTTGCTGCCTAATGGATCGATCTATCGACACTCTATTATAGAGAATGATGAGATCAAGAGGTAGATTAAGGGACTATTGCAGAAAGGGCACATTGGGCCAATCTCATCCCCTTGTGGGAGCCCAATTGTATTAGTATAGAAGAAGGGTGGGACTTGGAGGCTCCATATTGACTATTGGGTGTTGGACAAGATCACTGTATGGAATAGGTAGCCAATCCCATGGATTGATGACCTTTTCGACTAGCTCAATGGGGCCAAATATTTCAGAAATATTGACTTGAAGTCAGGTTATCACTAGGCACCTATCAAACCCTCTGATGTGTGGAAGACTACCTTCAAATCCAAGGAAGGCCTTTTTGAATGGTTGGTCATGTCATTTGGATTAATGAACGACCCTGCAACCTTCATGATACTGATGGACAACATCTTGTAACCCTTCACCAATGCATTCATGGTGGTGTATTTAGATGACATCTTGGTATTCAACTAGAGTTGGGAAGAGCACCTCCATCATATTCTATAGGTCCTTCAGACCCTACGGCAACACAACATGTGTGCTAACTTGGAGAAATGCACCTTTGGCCTGAACCAGGTTAAATATCCGGGATACATCATTGATGAGCAGGGTGTACATGTGGACCCATCCAAGATACAAGTCATTCAGGATTGGCTAGCCCCAACCACTCTAATAGAGCTCTGCAAATTTTTTGGTCTTGCCAATTTCTACTGTAGGTTTGTGTTTGGGTTCTCTCATATCACTTGGCCTTTAAGTCAAGTCACCAAGGGCATAGTGAAAGAAAAAACAAATTGGTCAGAAACCCAACAAAAATCATTATCTGAGTTGAAGAATCGCCTCTATTTTGCACCAGTGCTCACATTACCAGACCTACAAAACCCATTTAAGATTGAGATAAATGCCTATAACTATGCTATTGGTGCAGTTCTTACTCAACACAAGCATCTAGTGGCTTACAACAGTGAGACACTTTCAGACATAGTCTAAAAGTACCCCACTTATGACAAAGAAATGTATTCCATTATGTAGGCCTGTCCTCAATGGAAACATTACATTCTGGGGAAGGAAAAGGTCATCCACACATACCACAGAACTCTATAGTTCATATAGACACAAGAGAAGTTACAAAATGATTGCCATTAGAAATGGTCTACCTTTCTACATTTGAACATTATGTATAAGAAGGGTAGCACCAATAACATCATTGATTGCCTCAGCCGACTGCTAGTCATGGCATTGACCACTGTGCTTGACTCTTGTGGGCACGAGACATCAGGGTGGCCACATCTTTACAAGAGTGATCTAGAATTCAGCAGCATATACTAGAAACTCCTAGAAGGGAAGAAAGTTCCAAATTTTCACCTTCAGGATGCACTGTTATGCCACCAAGTGAGCGTGCCAAGATGATTTGGGAGGCGCACTACAGTCAGATCGCTGGACATTTTGGAGTAGAGAAAACAATGGTGATATCGTAGAAGTATTTTTATTGGTCGAAATTTCGTCAGAATGTTGGGAAGTACATTAGATCCTACATTGCCTGCACCATTTCCAAACAAACCATCAAGAAGCAAGGCCTGTATACTCCTCTACCTACTCCTAGCTGGCCTTGGGAATCTGTCTCCATGGATTACATGTCAGACCTTCCTTCTACAAAGTAAGGAAACGATTGCATTTTTGTGTTCGTCTACAAATTGTCTAAGATAGCCATCATGGTGGCCTGCAAGAAGAGTATCACAACAAAGGCCACTGCTAGGCTCTTCTTTGAGCGAGTGTGTGTACACTTTGGGATCCCACAGTCCATTATCTCAAATTAGGAAAAAAAATTCTTGAATGAATTTTGGTCAAGTCTCTGGTTGATGCTGCATACAAAACTTACTATGTCCATAACTTTCCAACCCAAAATTGACGACCAAATAGAGGTTGTTAATAGGATGATCATACACATTCTGTGCATGTACAACTCGAAGCATCCATGCACGTGGGATGAAAATCTCCCCTTTTTCCAACATATCTACAACAGAGCTCTCCATAGCTCAACATGCCATAACCCCTTTCTGGTAGGGTTGGTATTTCAACCATTATGCCCCATTGATGTGGCCATACCATTTGTAGCCACTGAGGTAGATTTGGCTCATGTTTAGTCTGAAGTTGAAACAGATAACAACTTTATTGAGCGCATTCAACACATTCGCCAATAGGTCCATGATATATTGGACATAACCAATGCTCATTACAAGCAGCGCCATGATCAACATCGAGTGCCGCACAAGTTCCAGGTGGGCGACAAAGTTTGGCTACATTTGCAAAAGGAGTGCCTTGCTGGACCCCACCGCAAGATTCACTTGCTCCGATATGGGCCATATACTATCACCAAGGCCATCAATGACAATGCCTTTGAGCTCAACATCCCACTATGCCTTGGTCTGCACCCAGTGTTTAATGTAGATTGCCTTCGACCATACTTTCGACCATTGTTGGACACATCTGACATTGCAGAACAACTCACACCAACAGAGCTCAACCTAGACTACATGGAACATGCCACAACTGATCAGATCATGGACACACAGATCAAGAACACTCGCCAACAGAGTATACAATTATATCGAGTTGCCAAAGTAGGCCAACTCCTTCACCAGGGCAAGTGGTTCACCAAGGACCATGTTCAACAAAAATTTCCTCACCTCATGGGGGCTCTGCACACAATGGGGACCATTGATTCCTAAGGGGGGAGGAATGATCCAGGTGGATATTCGTGGCCACCTACCTATTCCACCTAGACCCCCAATCAATTTCATATGTTTCCTTGTTCATTTTAGCATTTACTATTTTTAGCCGTTTTTCAGGTCCTGAACTTCCAGAGCAGTTTTGACCCCCTAAACGATGTTTTTTTGGGTTCCACGGAAGGCCTATAGTCAAAGGTAGGGGCTTGTGGTGAAACCTATAGTACTCAGTGAGACCTTTCCAACAAGGTATTGTATGTGCAAAACAAAGATAACATGACCAAGTTACTTTAGGAATTTACAGAGTAAGTTCATAAGACAGAACACCAAAGGACACCGCTCACAAACATATCACAGATCAATACAACAATATTCTTGACATGGTTAAAACCCTAAAAGAGGGAAACATTCCACGGCCTGAGCCAAAGAGCCCACTTTAGGCAATTTATTAATAAAAGAATGAAAATTTACATAAGCTTCTCTCATGAATAGTTACCCTACAAATGACCCTCTATGCTCTTTAAATATAGATCATGGACCAATTGAGTGTTAAGCCATTGATCAAGTGTCAGTAATACCAAGGAGAGAATGAACCGTCAGATCACTTCATGTCTAGAACATATTGTGATCATGGGATTGTAAGTTACAAAAGTACACAGTAAAGAAACACACTTTACCTAACTCTACAATAGACCACGTTATACTTAACTATTTCCTATGTGTTGGAATATCCTAACATTCCCCCGTAAGAACAACTTGGGATAGGATTGAAGGATGTACAAATATGACACAATAGGAGAAGGAAGGAGGCATTAGAGCTTATCCCCCCTTAGTGACAACTTCCTGAACTCCAACCATAAATTGAAGTTTAGTCAACTTTGCCTCTCTGAGAGCCTTTGTAAAGCTGTCTGCAACTTGATCCTCTGTTGAACAATATTGCACTTCAAGAACATGGTTATGAATGAGCTTCCTAATGAATTGCATGTGCAGTTCAATGTGTTTGCTGGGCTGATGTTGGACTGAATCTTTGCATAGTTGAATGACACTTTCATTATCACACCAAAGTGCACTGTAATTAATCCCAAACTGAACTATACCTCGAACGTAATGAAGTATTCTTTTAGTTGCTTTCCAATGACTTTCATGTGGGTTTTGCATAAACTGAGCAATAAGGCCAACAACAAAAGAAAATTCAGGACAAGTATGGGTTAGATACAAATTTTTTCCTAAAAGTTGATGGTATAAGGTAGCATTAACTTCAGGGGAAGTACAAATGACTGAAAGTTTGGCTCAAGACTGAAAGGGAGAAGGGGTTGGCTTACAGTATTTCATGCAAAAATGGTGTAGAATATCACAGGCATACTTGGACTGGGAAAGGGAAATACCTTCCTTGGATTGCAAGACTTGAAGACCAAGACAATAATGCAAGTGTCCTGAGTCTATCATTTCAAACTTCTTTTTAAGGTTGGACTTCACATGGTTTATAAGGTTGGGATCACTACCAGTATGGATAAGATCATCAACATAAAGAACAATAATGATAAGAGACTTTCCCACTTTCTTGGTGTAGACAGGATTGTCAGAATGACACCTAGAAAAGCCAGTTTCTAAAAGAAAGCTATCTATTTTTGGCATACCAAGCCAGGGGCTTGCTTGAGACCATAAAGGGATTTTTTAAGCCGACATACAAGGCTGGAGCCTATTTGTATAAAGCCAGTAGGTTGTTCCATATATATTTCTTCATGCAAGTCCCCATGCAAGAAGGCATATTTAACATCCATATGATGGACTTCCCATTTGAAAGAGGCAGCAAGGGAAAGAACAAGGCAGATAGAGTTCATTTTAGCATCAGGGAAGAAGGTTTTAGTATATTCAATGCCTTCAACTTGTGAAAAGCCCTTAGCAACAAGACGAGCTTTATGTTTATCAACTTTTCCATCTGGTCCATAATTTGTTTTGTAAACCCATTTGCATATAACAGGTTTTTTTCCCTTTGGAAGAGGAACAAGATCCCATGTATCATTTTCCAATAATGAGCGATATTCTTCATTCATAGCTGCATCCTAATCTAGATGCCCTAAATCTTCTGTAAAGGTGTCAGGATCATAATTCGCTGAAGCTTGAGCCAGTAAAGAAGAGGCTGTATCAAACTGAGAATGTGTACGTCACTGATTTGTAGGATCACCAGCAAGAGCACTTGCTTCATCCCAAGTAGCATGGACCCATTTTGGAAGCTGAGGAGCTGAAGGAGGATCTTGAGAAGGTGGGGCAGGATTTTCATCCTCGTTGTCATCATCTGAAGAAGAAATATTTTTAGAAGTATAAGGGATAGAGAGAGGTGGCACATCCACCGAACTAGGCTCGTAGGCCAATATATTTTCACCAAACTTTACATCTCTTCTAATGATAACATTTTTGGACTTAAGTGGGATAAGTCTATATCCTTTGACATCTTTAGAATATCCAACAAAAATACATTTTTCACTCTTAGGTTCTAAAGCTTTATGTTTTTCATCTGGAATATGGGCCCATGCTTCACTTCCGAAAACATGAAAGTGACTTACATTTGGTTTAATTGAGCTCCACGCTTCTTCTGGAGTGATATTCTTTAAAACCCTAGTAGGAGTGTGATTTACTATGTAATTTGCACAGTTAATTTTTTCTGCCCAAAAATTAAGACTAAGTCCTTTAGATTGAAGCATACAATTAGCCATTTCCTTTAAGGTGCGATTCTTCCTTTCAGCTATACCATTTTGTTGTGGAGTATATGGAACAATATGTTGCATTTGAATTCCATTCTTAGTGCAAAAGTTGATGAATTTGTTGTTAACATATTCTCCTCCATTATCAGATCTTAGCTTAAGAATTTTGATGTCCAGATTGCTTTTCAACAAGGGCTTAAAGGCCAAGAACATTTTAAATACTTCACTCTTGAGTTTTAAGAAGTATACCCAAGTGCATCTAGAGAAATCATTAATGAAAGTTAAGAAATACTTGTAGCCAGAGAATGAAACAATTGGAAGTGGACCATATAAATCACTATGCACAAGCTGTAAAGGGGCTGAGGCATGCCAAGAGGCACGTTTTTCAAAACTATCTCGATGATGTTTTCTAAGTACACCTCCGGAACAAACGCCATCTTTGCAAGATACCATTGGAAGACCTGTCACCATATTTTCTTTACATAGATTCTGAAGGGAATGATAGTTTAAGTGACCAAATCACTCATGCCAAAGTTTGTTCACTTCATCATTATGAGCAATAAATATCGAGGGAAGATTTGATGACCCAAAGTTGTTAAACTAATATACCATGTAGAATCATCAGCAATGCCAGTAGATAAAATCTGTCTAGGATCTCTTAGGTCCTTAATTCGTGAGGTGAAAATTCAACGATTTTACCTTCACTTGAATGAGTTATCTGATATAAAGATAAAAGTTTGTAGGATAAGGTTGGAACACATAATACATCATTAAATTGACCATTGTCTAGATGAACATTTCCAGTCCCTACAACACTAAGAGATCTATCATCACCAACATATATATTTTTGGTGTTACAATCATTTAAAGAAGAAAACATGGCTTTGTTTTTGGCCATGTGATAAGAAGCTCCAGAATCAATGAGCCACTCATGAGAATGAGAAAAAGAAGATACATCTAGTGCATAATTAGACCGAGATTCTTGAAAACCACATGTAGAAAGTGCTATTCCTAAATATGAAGTTGAAGTTGAAGAGTGCTCCAAATGGATGTTATGCTTCTTCATTGTTGCTTCCTAGTCTTCCATCTTCTTAAGGCATTTGGATTCTAAGTGGCCATCTCGATTAAAAAAGTGGCAATGTCTATCAATCTTCTTCCCTTTGTTTTTATTTGCTTTATCATTTTGTCGAAATGATTTTTCATTTTGAGACTAAAATTGCTTAGGACCCTTGTTTGGTTTAGGACCATTCTTTTTAGGATATTGCTTCTTAGGATTCTTTGAATTTGGTCGCTGTTGGGTGGCTAAGGATTTCTTAGAAGAGTTTCCAAGATTAAGAAGACCAATATATAAGAGCTTTTCTTGTTCTCTTATTAAATAATCACAAAAGGCATCAAAAGAGGGGGACTTGTAGTCCTGTCCTTGAGAAATAAAGGTTTCTCTAGTAGAATGGAAGGTGGAAACAAAAATAGAGTAGGATGGTCCCAAATTAGTAAGAATGGAATAGATAAGGCTACCATCTTGTTTTTTAACCTTAACACCTTCTAAGAGAAGTCTAAGGGTCTTGAACTTGGACAAAAAATCTTGAATGGAAGAAAAATTATTGGGGTCTAATGTAAGCAACTCATTTTCAAGTTGATGGGCTCTAATTTCATTTTTAATTCCAAAAACTTTAGTGAGTTGTTTTATTCCTTCATTAGGAGTATCAAGTTTTGCGATATGGAATCTAAGGTCTAGAGAAATAGACATCCCTATCAACCCATGTGTTTGATCTTTCCTATTTTCCCATTTAGTTGCCTTATCTTCATCTTGAGGTTTGGTTTCTTGGACTAAGGCTATTCTGTAAAGACCTTTACTTCTAAGTAAACCCACAATGTAGGACCACCATTGGACGTAGTTGGTGCTGTCAAGAATAACTTGGCATGGAATTTCCATTTTAACAGAAACTAAAGTTGCAGATGTTGAAACTAAGTGTTCCAATGGAAAAATCTCGAAAAATTAGGTTGATTAAAAAAAAAACGGCTCGGAAAATGACTTCTGGATGAAGAAGTTATGGCTTTTTGAAGAAAAGTTGTTGAAGATGCTGATGAAGTGCGTGAATGTACGGAAATGAATGATAATGTTACATTTAAAAAATCCCCCCCCTTTCCAAACTTAATCTAATTAGCTCACTTAAAAAAAAGTATTTTATGTGACTCACTTTTATAAATAGGTGAAAGTCACTTTTACAATGGTACTTTATGAGCTACCCACTAAATTGTAACTTAAATAAAAGATAAAGAGACTTTAGAATTATAAGTGACTCAATTTTTATAATGGGTGAGAACACTTTTACATAAAGTAACTTTAAAACATAAGTTACATGTGCTTTTTGAAAAAGTAACTCAACAAAAAGAAAGACTTGAACTCAAGACCTCTATTTTCATAAAGTAACTTTGGACCAAGTCAGCTAGTTTAAAAGATTAGTAATTTTTGAAAAAGAGGAAGAGTTTTCTTTTTTTAGTCATTGAAGCTTTGGGGTACGTGCTTACTTGAAAAAGTTTGAAGTTAGCTTTAGCTGGAAACTAAATATTTTCCTCAATGTTTCTAATTTTCCAAGATCACACTAAGGTGCGGCGGAAAAGAGCATACGCATGAGAAAAATCCTTCATTTCTTTTTCTGATTTGCCCAGATCACATAGAATCGCGGGGCAAAGAGAATATGCAAAAATGAAAGGTATAGATCCGGTAATAAAAAATAGAGAGCTAAATAAACCAAAATAAATAGAGAGATGAATAGCTAGAACTACAAATAAAGACTGTATACCTCCAGATCTTTAAAATGGCGTAGCTAGGGCTACCAGAAACCTTTTCGCGTGAAACGAAAGGGGTTCCTCACTGGAACCAATGCTCCTAACATGATAGAGTAGTCCTCTCAACCCAAAAGCAGTCACAAACAATAGATCTAGGAAATGACAATCAGATGTAGTTGTACGGGCTTCAGATTTGTATCACCAATGGATGTGGCCCTCAAATAGCTCTAATACCATGTAGGAATTTACAGGGTAAGTTCCTCAGACAGAACACCAAAGGACACGCTCACAAACATATCATAGATCAATACACCATTATTCTTGATGTGGTTAAAACCCTCAAAGAGGGAAATAGTCCACGGCCTTAGCCAACACGACCACTTCAAGAAATTTATTAATAAAAGAATGAAAATTTACATAAGCTTATCTCATGAATGGTTACCCTACAAATGACCCTCCATGCTCTTTAAATAGAGATCATGGACCAATCGGGTGTTAAGCCATAGATCAAGTGTCGGTAAGACCGAGGAGAGAATGAACTGTCAGATCACTTCATGTCTAGAACATATCGTGACCATTGGATTGTAAGTTACAAAAGTACATAGTAAAGAAAAACATTTTACCTAACTCTACACTAGACCAAGTTATACTTAACTATTTCCTATGTGTCGGAATATCCTAACAGTTACGACCTCGGGAAGTTGGTTGCCCAAGTAACCCCAATGGGGCCCACAAACTCTTGGTGTTACATCTCCTGGGGTTAGGGTTTTGGTTGTTTATGCTTTTCTCATGCTCTCGAATAATAAATAGGCCCTTGAGCCTCATTTTAACACAGTTTAGAGGCATGTAGCCGCCACATCTCTTCTTAGAGATAAGTTACCATTACCTGAGCTATCTTATTTCCATTATGTTTGTAAGCATAGTTCAATATTTTTATATTAATGAAATGGACTATTTTTCTACTGCATCTCTGTGTTTATGATTATATCTATAATTTGTTGTGTTCCTGTTTAAGTTTGGATCAATTAAGCCTCAAAATTGTTGGAAAACCTTATAACTTTTTAGCCATGACTTCCTGCTGGTTACCGAAAGCTTTCTCCCAATCCTCCACTAGTTGATGAAGTGATTGATACGAATCCAATCAATACCACTCTCCCTGAACATGAATCCCATGAGTTCGTTCCCAACCAACCATTAGTTGAGAAAATGGTTGACTCGATTCCACCTTTAGTTGATTGTGCTTTTCTCGTAGAGAATGAGGTTCATACCACTCAGGTTCTTCTTTTTTCTTTCGATCCTTTCAAACAAGGGGACATTTCTCCTGTTGTCATGAAACTCCCTAATGATTCACTTGGTTATATTATTCAACAGGTACAAGTAAGTCAACCCATTTATAGCATGCAATAGGTGCCAGTTAGTCAGCCTATTCTAGGAATGATGCAAATTCAATTAGGGATATCGTTACAAGGAATACCATAAGAATATATTGGTCAAACAAAACCATGCAACAACCTTATTCATGCCAACATTTCTAAGGTCAACGTTTCCAACAATATCAGGGATTTCCTGGGAATGGACAACCTAGTATTGATTATCCTAATTATCAAAACAATATATGTCAAGGTGGGATGAAAATGTCAGTAGCCCAACTCATCCAGTCCTATTCTAGACATCTCTCACCAACAATTAACCTTCCCCCATAAGGTTATTGAGCTACCTAGGGGCTAAAGCATAGTTCCTTTTATTCTGTCAAGCTCCTTTAAAAATGAAATAAGGTTCTCAGAGTAGAGTTCCATTTCTTGTGTTAAGCTCGGTAAAAAATCAAACAAGGTCCCTTGAGCATAGTTCTTTTACTGTGTCAAGCTTGTTAAAAAATGAATCAAAACCCCCTCCAATTTGATTCTTTGACTAGATCTCGTGAATGTTGAGTTGATTCTTTCACTTGATCTCATAAATAAACTTTCATTCCATCTTCCAATTAGTAACCAACAATCTACTTAGGTGAATGAAATGAAGTTTGGGGGGCATGTACTTAGAGTTAAGCCATTATATTAGGTTCATGAAAATTCATTTCAAGCATAGTTTTTCTCTGTTTCAAGCTTGTGTAAAAATGAAATCACTCTCAAGTATAGTTTTTCTCTATTTCAAACTTGTGTAAAAACGAAACTAATCTAAAGCATATTTTTTCCTTGTTTCAAGCTTGTGTAAAAATTAAACCAATTTCAAGCATAGTTTCCCATGTTTCAAGCTTGTGTAAAAACAAAACCATTCTTATCCTATCCTATGTGATTGCCATTTTTATCAGCCTATTTCTGCCAGATGAACCTTGGTTTTCTCGTTCCATTGTCACTATCTGCTTGGCCAATTATTCACTTTGACTTAGTTTTTTTCCCTTGTCTAGGGAACCACCAAAATGAGTGGCCTTATTAACTAGCCTATTGACTTCTATGTGTTTTTAGTAGTTCCATCATGACTGAAATTAGTTGATACTCTTTATACCAATTTTTTCTCTAGGAGGCGTTCTCTTTCAGCGCTTTCTAAACTCCCTAAACATGAAAATATTGCCGAGCACTTGTCTTTTCGAAGTTGTTAAAGTAAATGAAAATACGTTTTCCTAGTATAAGTTTAGCCCTTTTCCAGTCTGGGATGGATTATTCACGAAAAATAAATACCTTAGTTGAACATGACTAAAAGGTTCTCCTGAATATCGTTTTATGCCTTTTGGGGATCAAAAGACTAAATTTATGAAAATTAATCTATGGAGTTTTCTTCTTTGCCTCTTTTTCAAATTCTCTAAACATGAAAAAAGAAGTCAAGTTAAACCTTCGTTGGACTTGTAAAAATAACAAAAAATGTTGGACTCATTGATCATGACGAGTCTGAACCACTCCTCAAGATTCGTTAAATATACTAAGAAGGATTCATTCGAAGGATGAACTTATAGATCAAGCATATGTTGTCCTCCTCAAGCTTGTTAAACGTAAGGAGGTATTGGCCAGAAATGGTTGGGAAAGTGGGAAAACATGGTACTTAACCTATTAATGCAGTGAGTCTCTCATGAACATGATACTATTTCACTTCATCTCCGTGATTGTTGGGTTGGGAAATCTTCTTGCCTCTTTGGTTAATCACACCATATCAAAAGCCTTCATAATCAGTTTTGGGTCAATGATCCCATCTCCATAAAGTGTCACTAATATGTTCAAGAGAAGTCCCTCAGTTGATACTTGCTACAATACTCTTAATTTTTCATTCATGTTTTCCATTCCTGAACCAACTCTACATCAATTTTTTTTTCTTAGATCTTGATACCCGTTTTGTGTCGTCGATGAGGTATATATTAAGGCCCTCCTGCGATGGGTTGCTTCTTGTCAACATCAACTCATTATACAAAAAGTTGACTTAGAAACTCTATTTGGTACCTTGGAGCTTGCACACATCAATGAAAATATTCCTTGCTTTCGATGACAGGTCCTCATCATTGGCATTCAACCAGAAGATTCTATGTGGTGTTCGACTTCAACTCATTAATTCATACCATATAGATTGTACTATAGTACCTTGAGATCCATTATCATTATCAAAAGTTTCTCTCGTGCCTGTTAACAACTTACATCATTGGCCAATAATCAGATTGTGTCTACAATGTTCAACTCGAGGTCATTGATTCACATGGTTAGACTCGTACTATCGAGTGACGAGGTAGAAGACCCCAGATCTAGTTCCATCCATCTGGGTTGCAATTTCAGAATTCATACAAGATTACAAATTATGATGGAAATGATCGTTCAGACATTCATCCTAGCATGGGTCCACACTTTGTCATCAGTGGACGAGACTTCTTTGATCATTGTACATGCAATATTGGCATATATGTTGAGCATGGGTATGCCTCCCTCAACAATGAAATCATAATGATAATATGTATTGTAACATATAATGAGCTTGACCAATTTTTTATGATCCAGACTTGTCACAAGGCAAAGCACTTCATTCCTCAGCCACTGCTTCTAAATTTGTACTTTAGGGTGCAATCTGCTGCAGGTCATTTTTTCACATCCGCTCAAAAGACCTGAAACCAGATGAATCAACATCCTTGAACACTTTTTCATTATCCCTTTGCAAATCCCTAAGCATCATTTCTCCAAAAAGTCGAGTTTTTGGGTCTATCTGCTAAAAAAACCATGTTTTTAGCCCCAATGCACTATGCATGCCTGTCCACCTATAATTGTTGCAAGTTGAATAACTCAGCATATGCACTAACCAATGTAGGTTACTCTACTTTGCAAGTGTGCTAAGTTTAGAATTTTGGGAAATTTAAAAATATTTTTGAATCTTCTTCCATAAGGTTCTAAGGCAGTTTTAACCATTTACCATGGATAAAGATCTAGAATTCCTATACGATCCTACTTTAGCGGTATTATCTCTTATCCCTAGAGCTTATCTTCCCTCACCTGTGGATCTCAAGCCTAGAATGGTGAATCCTAAACTACCACTTTCACGCTATAAATTTACTACCTCTCATAGAGTCTAGGTTGGATTTTGGAGATTGCTAGTGTCCTCATGCATTAGGGTTGAGTGTGAAGGTTTTATTTGTGGCAATAAGGACAAGACAATTGGGGAGACATCTACAAAGTCAACTTATATATATGGTTGTAACTTTTTCCTTTATTTATTAATACAAAAATCACTTTGTTTTCATTGTGTCATGTTGATGCTTATGTATTTCAATGCCATTTTGAATCATTGATTAGATATATTGGATTATGCCGTGTTAATATTCTAGTTCCCTTGCTTGTTTCAGTCTTTTTTGCAGGTTCCATTTATAATGCAAGGAGCTAGAGTTGGAGCTTACAAGTACGGAGAAGAGGAGGACTTAATACAAATTCCAGGCAGGTCTCTTTTCTGTATTCTAATCTCTTTAAATAAAAGATAAATATTTTTATCTTATGTTGTTCTAGATTAGACCACTAGATCTAGGGAGTTCATTTTTGTCTGCAAAAGTGAATTTTCCATATAACACCTCGCATAGAGTGATCTATGAATGGGGCCAAAGAAAAACCTAAGTTCAAATGACTAATTCGTAGAGTTCATAAATGACAAACAAATGAGTAAATTGGTATTAGAGCATGATTCAAAAAACCAACAAACATTATAAACCATGCATCAAACATAAACACATGATGGAGCAGAGCATTAATTGAGTAGAGGTGATCAAGTAGGGCATGAGAGCAAGGGCATTCAAGTAGGGCATGAGGGCATTCAACAATACGAGGGTAGGTAGTTGTGGTAGGTGTGGGAAGGTGGTGGCACAAAGGCATAAAGGCACCGACTAAAATGGTGGTAAGGTCTTATATTTTTGTCAATGAAGGCTCCCTCTTTTTATTGTATATATATAGACATCATTCAGGGATTTATTCCACTCATTGACCATAACGATAGATTCTTTAATGAGGGGTAGAGCCACTTGTATGGTGGGTCATATAGGTAGTGAAACCTAGTTGTTATGCCATCTTGGTCCCATTTAAATATTTAACCTCTATGATGCCCTATATTCTTCTCTCAACATGGGAAATTGATTGGAAAAACAAAATTATTCATTCTTCTAACCATTCTAGGTTTCTGACAACACAACATAGATCGATATCATATCATTCCATTTCAATCTATCTTTGGTATGAGGTACAGTAAAATGGAACAAGCTACTAGATTAGATTTGAAGAGTTTAAGTTGTGTGCTTTGATTTGATGTTAAACTCTTCAAGAAGATGGAGGGGGGGGGGGGAAGAGGTTTTGTTCATCCATGAAAACTTCTGTTCTCCTCCCACAAAGTCTTGTCATCCATGAAAACCGCAAATTCCTCCTCCCACAATTTTCAGCTAATGAACCAATAGTCAATCTAGTAGTATAATTCAACCCTTATCTTAGGGAATATTTGGGTCAATGGTGATTGTATGACCAAAAGGATTTCTTAGAAGATCAGATTTGGTGGAGGCACTCTTTGTTGGAGCTATCCATTGGTTGGTTTCCTGCCTAGGTCTATATTTTCTTCTCACTGTTTCTTTCCTCTCGAGCTGAGACTTTGGACATCAAGAGGGATGGTTCAAATTCTTGTAAGATTTATTCAAGAAATTTGGAATTTGCAGCAGATGACAACTACTCTGGTTAGAATTTAACAAAAAAATGGTTAAGAATGATAAATTTGTATGTTCAGAAGGTTGAGTCTAGTCCAAAAAGATCCAAACTAGTTGAAGGTATCTATAAAGGTAAAAAAAATGATGCATTTGTGAGATCTAGTGCATTTATTTACTGTGATTTGTTGTTAAAAAAAACACATTGCTGGTTTCATTGATCTTGGCTGGCATTATAAAGAGCCTCTCATACCCCTCACCTCTTTCTATTCCTTCACCTTTCTACATCCATAGGACAAGAACTGTTCACGGCTTATACCCACTCCACCATCGTACTATATCTCACCTTTGGACAACTGTAGGTACCTTCACTTGAAGAAATAAAGGCAATAAGGTTGATTTAGAATGAACATAGACAAAATTCTTGCTATCTAGCATAAGTAAGATCTCTCTAAATGGGAAAGAAATAATCAACGAGTTATCTTGGTGGGCTTATGACCATTACTCGCACCACTATCCCATGCTCCCTCAGTTTAGAGATGCCCTTGTGGCTTATCGCTCAAACCCAGCTACACCACCTTTCACACGTGCATTAAGACCTAGACCTCGCGTCTCCCTATATCACTTAATCAAGGATGATGGCAAGGAAAAAAGGAAAAATCCCATGTCATCATTAGTCAAATGTTACTTTGTTTGCATCAAATCATTTGCAAAAGTAGATGAAAAAATAACATACATTTCGTTTAACAAATCTATCCATGAGGCAAGATGTCTATTTATGCATGTACATACTGTTTCCAATTTGAAGAAGTGCATAACTCAGTTTACATTTATTGTTTCAAAAACCATTCCCTTTGGAGATGATATCTCATATGTAATTTGTTTTCCGTATGGTAGATATACCATGTTTGGATGAGAATAAAAATTAGGTTTATGACTTGAATGAAGATTTTCTAATTTTGTTTTCCGTATGGTAGATATACCATGTTTGGATGAGAATAAAAATTAGGTTTATGAATTGAATGAAGAGTTTCCAATACATATTGATGGCATTAGATTTATATCAGAATATTTGGCTTCACAATGCCCAGAAAATGTATTTGAAGGGAAACATTTAAGCAATCAGATTTTAGAGACCTAACCCTCGCTCATTCAATGTCATCTTTTCTATAATGGCTATGCAGTCAAAGGAACATTTCTTGTTAACAAAATAATGTAAAATCATCCATTTTCTAGATTCAATGATCAAAGTTGAGAGAGATGAAAATTATGTTCATTACCAAAGTATCAACTCCTTGGAAATCTTTGGAACCAACTATAAGCCGAGCAAAACATCTCTTTCAAGATGTTTGATTGCATTTGTTATTTATGGAGCGTTTCCAAAATATTTCTTCATTGATCTTGTAATCAATGTGTAGGAATTTACAAGGTAAGTTCCTCAGAAAGAACACCAAAAGGACACCGCTCACAAATAGATCACAGATCAATACACCAGTATTTTGACGTGGTTAAAACCCTCAGAGAGGGAAACAGTCCACGGCCTACGCCAATGTGGCTACTACAGGCAATTTATTAATAAAAGAATGAAAATTTACATAAGCTTCTCTCATGCACGGTTAACCTACAAATGACCCTCCATGCGCTTTAAATAGAATTCATGGACCAATCGGGTGTCAAGCCACGGATCAAGTGTCGGTAATACCGAGGAGAGAATGAACCGTCGGATCACTACATATCGTGACCGTCGGATTGTAAGTTACAAAATGTACAATGGTAAAGAAACACACTTTACCTAACTCTATACTTAGACCAAGTTGAACTTAACTATTCCTATGTGTCGGAATATCCTAACATCCCCCCTTAAGAACAACTTGGGATAGGATTGAAGGATTTACAAATATGACACAATAGGAGAAGGAAGGAGGCACTAGAGCCTATCCCCCCTTAGTGACAACTTCCTGAACTCCAAGCATATATCGAAGTTTAGTGAACTTCGCCTCTGTGAGAGCCTTTGTGAAGATGTCTGCAACCTGATCATCTGTTGAACAATATTGCACTTCAAGAACATGGTCATGAATGAGTTTTCTGATGAAGTGCATGTGTAGTTCAATGTGTTTGCTGCGTTGATACTGGACTGGATCTTTGCATAGCTGAATGGCACTTTGATTATCACACCAAAGTGTGGATGGATGTTGCTGCTCAAAGCCAAATTCTGATAGGATCTGACGAAGCCACAAGGCTTCCTTACTAGCTTCCACGGCAACACGATACTCTGCTTCTGCTGACGAAAGAGAAATGGCAGCCTGTTTCTTACAAGCCCATGTAATAGGTCCTGAACCAAGAGTGAATACATAACCGGCAGTAGACTTCCGATCATCAGGGTCACCAGCCCAATCAGAATCAGCGAAACCAACTAATAGAGGAGTTGCTTTGGCACTGTAATGAATCCCAAACTGTATTGTACCTCGAACATAACGAAGTATTCTTTTAGCTGCTTTCCAATGAATTTCACGGGGGTTTTGCAAAAAACAAGCAACAAGGCCAACAACAAAGGAAAGGTCAGGACGAGTATGGGTTAAATACAAGAGTTTTCCTACAAGTTGACGGTATAAGGTAGCATCAACTTCAGGAGAAGTACAAGAGACTGAAAGTTTGACTCCAGACTGAAAGGGAGAAGGGGCTAGCTTACATTCTTCCATGTGAAAATGACGAAGAATATCACAAGCATACTTGCACTGGGAAAGGGAAATACCCTCCTTGGATTGCAAGACTTGAAGACCGAGAAAATAGTGTAAGTGTCCTAAGTCTGTCATTTCAAATTTCTTTTTAAGGCTGGACTTCACATGGTTTATAAGGTTGGGATCAGTACCAGTAAGAATAAGATCATCAACATAAAGAACAAGGATGATAAGAGAGTTGCCCACTTTCTTGGTGTAGACAGTATTGTCAGAATAACACCTAGAAAAGCCAGATTCTAAAAGAAAGCAATCCATTTTGGCATACCAAGCCCGAGGAGCTTGCTTGAGACCATAAAGAGATTTCTTAAGTCGACATACAAGGCTGGAGTCTGTTTGGATGAAGCCAATGGGTTGTTCCATATAGATTCTTCATGCAAGTCCCCATGCAAGAAGGCAGATTTAACATCCATCTGATGGACTTCCCATTTTAAAGAGGCAGCAAGGGAAAGAACAAGGCGGATAGAGTTCATTTTGGCAACAGGGGAGAAGGTTTCAGTGTAGTAAATGCCTTCAACCTGTGAAAATCCCTTAGCAACAAGACGAGCTTTATGTTTATCAACTTTCCCATCTGGTCCATACTTGGTTCTGTAAACCCATTTACATCTAACAAGTTTGCATCCCTTTGGTAGAGGAACAAGATCCCATGTATCATTTGCCAACAATGAATGATATTCTTCATTCATAGCTGCTTCCCAATGTGGATGGCCTGAAGCTTCTGCAAAAGTGTCAGGATCAGGATTTACTGGAGCTTGAGCCAGTAAAGAAGAGGCTCTTTCAAACTGAGAACGTGTACGTCGCTGATCTGTAGGATCACCGGCAAGATCACCTGCTGCATCCCGAGTAGCACGAACCCATCTTGGAAGTTGAGGATTTTCTGAGAAGGTGGGGGAGGATTGTCATCCTCACTTTCATCATCTGAAGAAGAAATATGTTCAAAAGTAGAAGAGATAGAAGAGGTGGCACATCCGCCGAACTAGGCTCACAGGCCGATATATTTTCATCAAACTTTACATCTCTTCTAATGATAACATTTTGGACTTAAATGGAATAAGTCTATAACCTTTGACATCTTCAGAATATCCAACAAAAATACATTTCTCACTCTTAGGTTCTAAAGCTTTATGTTTTCATCTGGAATATGGGCCCATCCTTCACTTCCAAAAACACGAAAGTGACTCACATCTGGTTTAATGGAACTCCAAGCTTCTTCTGGAGTGATATTCTTTAGAACCTTAGTAGGAGTGCGATTTATTATATATTTGCACAATTAATTGCTTCGGCCCAAAAACTAAGACTAAGTCCTTTAGATTGAAGCATACAATTAGCCATTTCCTTTAAGGTGCGATTTTTCCTTTCAGCTACACCATTTTGTTGTGGAGTGTATGGAACAGTAAGTGGCATTGGAATTCCATTTTCGGTGCAAAAGTTGATGAATGTGTTTTTAACATATTCTCCACCATTATCAGTTCTTAGCTTAAGAATTTGATGTCCAGATTGTTTTTCAACAAAGGCTTTGAAGGCCAAAAATGTGTTAAATACTTCGCTCTTGAGTTTTAAGAAGTATACCCAAGTGCGTCTGGAGAAATCATCAATGAAAGTTAAGAAATACTTGCAGCCAGAGAATGAAGCAATAGGAATTGGACCACACAAATCACTGTGCACAAGCTGTAAAGGGGCTGAGGCGTGCCAAGAGGCATGTTTTTCAAAATTGTCCTGATGATGTTTT
>APFE031552206.1:0-12476 GCA_000404065.3 Pinus taeda | reverse complement strand
ATGTTCATAAAAATTCTTGAAATTTTAGTTTATTATTAATTTAAAAGTATTGTAGAACTTTAAAATTATTTGGATATTTCTACTTTTGAATTCTTATGAGAGATTTACAGAGTTAGTTTTGGGCTAACCAATAATGAATGGTAATTGTAGTTGAGAATGTATATGTAGGGGGGGTTAAATCAATAATTGGTTGACAAAGTTTTAAGTAATTTTTATAATAATATTTTCTGATAGTAAGTCACTATGAGTTGACTCAAATACCATATTAGCATAAATTTGATTTTTTATTCTCCACGTACAGTTGCAGATGAAGTTTGCACACTAAGTGTTTGAAAAAAGTGATAAATGAGATAGTAGGCATGTTTTTTTGTTGTTGTTTTAATAAATCACATCTATGGAAATATTTGTTGTGTTTCCTCTCAATATCAAGGGGTATTCGTGTCATTTGGCCATTAACCCCCCATTTTATTCCAAAACCACACTTCTCAGAACCCAAATCATAAATCTAGATGACTTTGAAAATTACTGTAGGCAGCTACGTGTGCTTGTTGTCGAGTTTTAGGTGAAGGATTAAGATGATTTAGTTTATGTTTTAATATGCCAATAGTTGAATTTTTTATTTATGAATTTAATGAGTTAAATAGGTTGAGTAAAAATATTATATTCATGTTGCTAATGGTTACCAAATTGTCCTAAGAGATGATGGTCATGAAGCGTTTGACAAAATGCCTCAATGGTTGTAGCTTTTATGCACATAAATCCTTAGCATAAGTGTCTCATTGACTATAGATTTTATGTACCAAAAATCTATGAATAGATTATGCAATGGATGTAGCTTCCTATGTCTACAAGTTTTTGTATAAATGTGAAAATGAATTTTAGTAACGTTGTTGAAGTGTGAATAGATCAAAAGGGCATTGTTACTTTTATCATATAAAGTTATCATAATAAAATGGGTGTTATTGGAAACAATTTTACAATTACAAATAGGATTTAATTATTTGTGCAACTAAGAATAATAAGTTCATCAAAATTGCATTATTCAGGGGTGTGACCTTATCCTTTAGTGATTGTAGCAAAAAACTTTTTGTGCCCAATTTTTGCAGGTCCATTGTTTTACTTGGCTCTCTTTCAAGAATAATATGCTTCCGAATTGGTAATAGTAGTTGTTGTTTCTGCAACATTCATTATACAATTCTCATGATTGAAGAATTGCCTTAATAATAGGGATTGGAATTTTTAATCGATGAAATTGCCAATGTTGTTGGGTCAGTATATTTTGCGATTACATTTTATAAATATATCATAGTTATTAGATTTATTGATGACCTTTCTCTTTGATGATTTATGCAATTTTCATACAAGTCTCTAAGGAGGATTGTGGTTGCATTAATCTTCCATAGTTTTGAGTTGCATGGAAGTAATAGCATGTGACAGTAAGAAGCCATTATGAAATGGAAGATTTAATAAGAGGAAGATAGAAAAATAATTGAAATATGAATACACTATTTTTCCTCATCTTTACAAATCATTCTTACAACTGATTTCGTAAGCCACAAATTGACATTTCGATTTGTAATTATTCTCACATACTCTCCAATCCTCTCTTCTCAAAAAATCTACCTTTATAGTGCTCACAGGTTGTGAATAGTGAAAAATAGATTGGGATACGGTTTATTCTTATATAAAAGTGCTTTATGAAACTTTCGTTGCATTTTAGCGTTTAGAAGGTCATTGTGTTTTAAATATTTACTTATTGTCATATTCATGTTTCCTGAAAAAATGATAAAATGGGAAATTATAGCCCATTATCCTCAAACGTTTAGTATTGATGTAAGCATGATTGACACTGCCAGTGCTCTACTCCCTCCTCCAATGTATCTAATCTAGGTGATTTTTGTTGGTGCGGTAGATGACCCCTCAAGCATATCACCATCATCATAAATGATTGGATCTAGAACCAGTGAATTTAGATCATAGATGGGACATATATTTATGTACATTAATTGTGAAATATATAATTAACCTCGCATATTTGCAAAAATTACCAGTGTTGCAGTTCATATAACTTTGGCATGTTTCCTCTGGTTCAATTTTTTAGTTTTTTGGCTGGATAATAATTAAAACTTTCTTGAGTAGTACCAGTTAATATTTTGCACCAATTTGTAAATCAATAACATCTTGATAATCTGCTTTTGTTTTCCTTGCACCTTTCACTTAACATCCAATTTACTACTCCACAAATATGGTTGCTCTTGATGCAGATTTCATTTAATTCAGCAAGAATATTTGCTGATTATGTTCTTTATCAATGTAATTGTGATATTTGCAAAGAATTTTCCTAAAACATTGATTTCTTGGTTTACATCGGTATATGTTCTATCTACAATTCCTTTTCCAGTTCAAGTATCACAAGTATTATAACCATCTGTAATGGCGTGTTTATCTAGATGTGGACTTCCCTATGTTTCTATGATTTGTTTTTAGAAAATTGTTTCATTGTGCCTAGTATTCTTTGTTGCCCATTCTTTTGTGTTTCTCAACTTGATGTTGCCATGTTCAACTCAATTTTAATCCATATTTATGAAAGGTATGAATGTTGTATCATTTCTCCTTGTGCTTGCTTATTAGTTAAATTTAAACATGCTTACGTGAGTTTTTAAAATATGTTCAATGGATTATTTTGAAAGATGCATTGTGTTTTCTAGTGTTTCTTGCTCATTCCTTTTGATAGATTGAAAGCAATGGTGATCACAGTTTCAGGAGGCCATTCATGTCAGACAGGGGGATAATGGGGCACAAGGCCTTCAGGCCATGAATTTACAATATTATGGATCAATGGATGCATATTCAAAAAATATTTGAACCTTGTTTATCAAGAATCCAGTCCATTGCATACCATGGAATGCCTACAACTGTCTTACAATAGACAAGGAATCTTAATCAATCTAAATATCTGAAATATCAACAGCAACAATAGCCTATATAGTCTAAACTACTTCATCATAGGCCTCAGATACAATTACAGAGGAATATTATTAAGAAGCAAAAACAACATCAAATTCAACAGCAAGTTGTTAAGAAAAATCAACCATAAAATTATATTTTGGAATAGAAATTATCACAGTAGACATTGCAACAACATGTTGTGCATGAGTAGATGCATAATGCAATTAATGAAAAACAACAATCATCTTTCCATCCTCAAAAAAACCGGCAACAAGCATTTCGAGTTCCAAATTTCATCAATTCATTCACACAAATCTCATCATGTCAATCTCAGTCTCCATTAAGTGATATTTATTTTGTGACCTCACGAATAGTCTTTACAAATACCAGTGCTACCATTGTCTCACCTAAGACTTCATCTAGTGCATCTCCTTTACAAATAATCTTAGACTCGTTGACTTCAAAGGGGGATTCTACCTATTTAAGTGTGCCCTAACCAAGTCAATATGTTGTGCAATAACTAGTTGAAACTTGGTCTTGTGTTACTTAGGATTAACAAGTTGTTGCACCATGGTCTTCTTCCAAATGAATGTCAACTGATATGATTTCTTATCTTCCATATGGTTAGATTGAAGACTCCCTTCCTACTAGTAGTCGTCCTATATGTACCAAACTGAACCTAAAAGTCAGAATAATGTTCCAGCCCAATCAATGCCACTACCTCAATTTCCTTTAAGATGTTCTCCTACAAAACAATAAGGAGTTCAGTCTGATTCCTAGAGAAATATTCTTTTTGGTGTTAATATATATAACGCAACTTTCACTATATTCCTCACACAGTTTCAAGTGTAAAGAATGTGGGAAATTGTGCTTATTTAGTCAATTCATTTCATTTTCTGTTATATACTTACTGAATATGCCTCCTTGTTCTCTTGTCTTTAGGTTCTCTATGAATTCAAACATGGGTGTGTCTAGAGGTCTAGATGAAATTGGGTTTTCATAGCCTCCACCATATTTTTTGAAGATCAATTCACCTATGATAACATTCACTAAGGTCTACTATCCATTCTTCCACTTTTCACTTTATCTAAAAAATTTCATTTTTCTAGTTGAATAATAAACATGATTTGTTGTGTTGTCATGTATACAAGCTAGGTTATGTTGGGAGGTCAGTGGATGTAACACATTTCAAGGGCTATACCGATCTACGTCTTGAGCTTGACCATATATTTTTTCTAGAAGTCCATCTGGAGCACCCAAGATGAGGTTGTTAGCTTATATTTGTTGACAAGGAGAAGGATTTTCTTCTCCTTGCAGATGATCCTTGGGAGTATGTGTCATGTTTCTTTGTGTGAATGAGTTTTTAATGTTTATAGTAAGCTTTATATTCCCTTATCATTCCCCATTTCTTTTGGTATAAAAAGTTATTCTATCATCCCTGGAACTACCTCTTCTAGAATGTAGGGAGCTTGTTAAGAATAGAAACTCTTTTCAAATTGTGCTAAAATGTGTCTCAATCATGATTGAATCAAGCTTGAGGCTACTCATCTTGGAAACCAATATGCCGCTTGTATCCATATCTATTTTTGGACCTCCAACTGAATGATATGTGCTAGTCTTTAACCCCCTCAATTTGCAAGGGGAAAACATAGGGGTTAACACACTTTAAATTTAGCTATTCTACATTATTATTGTCTAATAATAATTCTATATGTTCTACATCTGAATTTTTTTATAATCGAGGGTAGATTAATTTTTAGAGGCCAACACTTTTCTTTGCAGTAGTCTATAAGGCGACTTTTCGAAAGTCTTTCCGGCAGATTTTTCCGGTCAAAATCCGGCAGCAATTCATTGGAATCCCAAATTTGATAGCTAGTTTCTGCATAATCAATGGCTCCCAGGGGTTTTCCAGAGCGCTGAATCCAAATATGCAGTTAAAAAACCAGTTTAACTGCTAAAAATCAAGATTTAACCTCATTTCTTCCGCCGGATTCCGTCACCGGAATCTCCAAAAAGTCGCATTATAGACAACTCCCTTTTCTTTTCTATGTAGGGTTTCATAGTATCTACTTTCATGGAAATCATATGTTGTCCTTACTGTTTGGTTAGTTCCACACTATAAGAAACTGTGAAAAAAATTAATAATTTAACAATTGGACCATTGATGCTCTAATAAGACAATGCATGGTGCTCTAATTGATTAATATTGAAATGATAGGGGCTAGAGATCTTCGCGTAGAATGCTTTCACATTTACAACCACCTCAGGAAATTAATATAGTACGTAGTAGAATGGTGTCTAGGGACTAGAAAAAATTCAAAGGAAGAAGAATAATTGTGGGAGAATATGAGGCCAAGATTGGTAAATCATGTTAGAGGAAGTGATAACTCAAGGAAATATTATTATCTTCTTGGTAACGCAAATAAGCTGCCAGGGTTAGAGAGAGAAAAGAATGGGTCTAAAACATGTTGTACCTAGCAGTGATTAGGAGATGCATGGACCCTTGGCTCATATGGAGAGAGTCTAGACTTATTATGAGTGAGATAGAGAGACAAACTCATAGAAAGGTTTCCATCTTTTATCCATGCTATCTTTTTCTATCTAATTAGTTTGACGATAAATTATTCCCCATTTCCTTTTTTCGTTCTTGATTTTTTAGTGATTTCCTTAGCTTGTAAATATGAAGGATGTCTCACAGAATGATATTTTTATTAATGTAGGATTCTAAAGAGCACTAGCCATATTATTTTCTGATATTATTTATTGTGTCTTCAAATATCATAGATACTTCCACTTAGACAATAAGGCAATCAAGTAATGTGTCTTGAAATATCAGAGATACTTCCACCAAGACATCATCTTTGTTACAAAGTAGTCAAGGTACATTAGGACATAGACCTATAATGGGTTAGCCTCCTGGCCTAACAAACCAAAATCATAGCCCAACATCACAATCAAGGCTGAAAACACTTTAAGTTTCTACTCCTGGCCACAACAATTCAAGTTATGGCTTGGCATATTTATTCAATTTAACTCATTCTACTAGTCACCATATGTATTCAATGATTTGATATAGGTTAGTAGGTATAAAAATTCCATTAGGAATGGTACCAAAATCTCGAGAAAATTTTGGATCTTCCCTTCGCTCTCATCCCCCAAGCTTTGAATTATTTCCACTAATGACACTGTCATCAAGCAGCATTGCTTTCTCACAAATAGAATAATCATATATACTTTATTCATTGTCTCTTATCACATAATCTGTACGACCTTCTATGCAAATGCTTCCACCTCTACCTCCATCTGTAGGACCCCTTCAACATCAACAATTTCAACCACTAAACCATAAACACTAGACTAATTTCATGAAGGTTGGTCAATCATAAGTTCAACTTCCTTCTCTCTATTCCCAAGGTCATTCTTCATAACCCTTTCAACAATATCCATTTCAATCGTAGTTTATTCAACAAATTCCTCAATAGCTACAATAGTTACAGCAAGTGTCACAATACTAAGTTGCTCAAGAGTTGTTAAATCAGTTACTGCACATCCTTTCACAAGGTAACCAAATTCCATACTAGTTACCAGTACCTCAAGAAGTACAACCAATTATCCTTACTCGATTTCAACAAATTACTTCTTCTTAGGCATTGTCGCAATCCAAACCTTCAAAATAATCACAGTTACGTTATGGAGCATCCCAAATAATGGGATTTGTTGTGAGTAGTAGCATGATGAATCCTAATTCAGCCTTTAGCATCAAGCCTTGCTTTACTTCTTATATTGCCTAATAACCTACATTCCTAGGTTTTAGGAGTAAAGCCTCCTCTATCTCTTGCACCAAAAATAACTTTAGTAGTGGTAGCATCAACATCATAGACATCACAATTAACAGCTTCAAACACCACATTACCATCCTTGATAGGAAATGTGTCATTTCTTTTATGGTCACTGATGGAACATGGTGTGATATGTGCAAAAATGTTAGCTACATCTTCATATAATCCATCTATACCTATTTCTTTGTCTACAATACCAAATCAATCCTTAGATAAAAATGAAACTATACATGTCATTTCTATTACGACACCCTTGTTTTTGGCCCCATTTTTGAATGCAACACCTCCAAATTTTGTTCCAGCTAAAGCACTGGCTGCTGCTCAAGATATCACTAGAACTCAATTCAATTCTGATATACTCAAAGTTCATCATGATTTTTTTCTTAGTGCATTGTATGAGAATTTTTTAGGACAATGCACAGCATGCGGTTTGTGCTTCAAGTTTCAAGAAGAGCACAACAATCACATGGATTAGCATGTGTCTCAAAACCGAACTCTATATAAGATTCGTAAGAAAAAGCACCATAATCAGTGTCTCAAATTGGTTTATGGGTGCAAAGGAATGGCTCAATGGAACAAACATGTCAACATCTGATGTTGTTTCTACTTTTTTCCAACTTTGGATAAAAAATATAATGAGGAAGTGGCAGTGTCTGTTGATGACAAACAAAGTGTCTGTATTCTATGTGGATACCTCTTCGATTATTTCTACAACAATAAAATGCATGGATGGATGTATAAAGGATAATTTTATATACAATATTCCAGTGGGAGCACTAAAGGGATAGATTGGTCTAATTTGGGTCCTATCGTCCATGCTAAGTGCATGTAAAAATTTGTGGGAGATTCCTTTTCATATTTTGAAGAGGATGAACATGTAAGAAGTTTTAATGGACATCTAAACTTTATTTTCATTTCCTTTTTTCTATTTATTGTTTTTGATGTTTATTAAAACATGTATTTTGTGTATATAAATAGTAGCATGCAATGTTATTATAAAGATATTGTGGGGAGTGGGATCACTTAATGTCTGCCCTTAAAAGTATAATTGTGTGCTTGAACTTCCTGCTCTCCTTAGTCTCCTCTATCCAGAATGCTTTGGGATGTTGTTCTATGTCTTCATGTGCATTATCTTAGATTGACAAGGCTTTTTTTAGACTTATTCTATGAGATGGTATTTTATCTATTCTATCCTTGTACATTCTAGTGACTTGTTGAATTTGTAGATAGCGTATTAATGTTCTTTTTATCATTTATTGATTTTTTGGCTTGGATCATAAAGTATTGATGCTAATGGGTAGGTATGATATTTTTCTTGTAAATTTTGAAAATTCCTATGAATACCATATTTATGTTTTATTTTTCTCATTTTCTTGTAAAGTGTGTTTGGATCATGAAGAAATTGGTTGCTCATGGGAATGAATATGTTTATGGGTATGAACAACCCCCATCTAAAATCCTGTCTTTCGTGAACTATTTTGAATTTTACAAATATATTTCTTCTTATGTGATTATTTTATTTCAGTATATTAAGCCTTCAAATGTACTTGTAATTACATAAGATGTCTATAAACATATAATTTTATTTTTAAGATTCATCGTTAACATGGAGGATCGAAGTTGCGATTTATTTTTCTTGGGAATTATTCGACAATAGATCCTTGTAGGTAGTCTCATATCTCTTTAATCTCCATTGCTCTTGAATCTTGTGTCAAATTTCATTCCATGGATTACCTTGGGGATTTGCACCCTTCATACGTGGCTAGACTTATACCACTCAAAATGAATGTATGGACATACAGAACATTACGTTGCTTATAGTGATATAATCCTATTTAGCTCAAAACATGTTCTTCCATGGAAATGATTTTGCATTGTTTAGTATCAAATTATAGTAGTAGTACAATAAAAGACAATTCATCTAAAAAAAAAAACTAGTAAGTCTTAGTGAAAATATTGCTAATCTTAGCACTAGAATGAGATGGCCAACACAAGAAATCTACTTTTAGCAAGACAATTGATAAATTGGTAGTTGGGAAAATCCATTCAGATAGAGAAGTCCCATTTTGATAATCCTTTACAATGAATTTTGTGGAGGAGAAAATATATGGAATATGTGTGGGTAACCCTAAAAGAAGAAATTTTTTCTTCTATGATGCAATTTTCCAGCCATTTTTCATACATTATTTATTATATATTCTCTTTTTCTTTCTATTTTTTTTGAAAAATTATCTACACCTTGATTTTTTTAGCATGTAACTTAGTTGACATGATTGTGGCTAATCTTTTATTGAAGCTTGAATGCTAAGTTCCTAAGGTGGTATTTTCTATGGTGATGTTTTATATACATTTTTTATATAGGTCATATGGCCACATAATGGCCACTATCACCCTACTTAAGAAAACTTCAAGCTTCTTTATTTTATGGGGGAAAATAACATTAACATTTGTGATGTTGAGGTATATGTCATATAAATACTTTATATTCTACTTTAGCTTATATTCTATTGTTTATTGTCTTTCATTTCTTATACCTTGCATTAGATCATTTTTCATTTTGTGAAGAGGAATTTAGTATAGATGGTGAGAAGCAGAAATTGAAGAAAGAGGAGAAAAATAACATTGGAGCATCAAATGCTAAAAGAGAGAAAGAAGATAACCAACCTGTTATAACCCCAAATTCAATATCTCACATGAGACAGACACATATAGACCGATGATCAAGTCTTTAGAGTTGGTGAATTCACCTACAATGTCGAGGCAACACTAACAATCTTTGAAGCAATGAAACAATACTTCATTTGTAAATTGTAGTCCAACCAATATTAAATTGGAGAATCATATTATAATACTTGACATTTAATATAATATAATTTATGTGGTTGAAATTATTTATAGTTGTACTTGATATTATTTTGTATTGTAATTAACATATGTAACTTTGTGTTTTCATATTAGGTGAACATGCACATTATATGACATCTTTCAATTTAGTCGCAAAATCATACCATAACTTATGTTGATTAATAATAAGCATATAAAATCAATTCAAAACTATTAAATTAGTATTTCACATTGATTAGTGATGAACACAAATAATATGAATATGCAATGACTAAATTCGTCATTTATAATGATTATTAGTGAAAGAAAGTGAAATGAATATAAACTACTAAATCAGGCGTTTATATAATGAACATATGAAATTAACAAAAAAAGATAATTGACTACTGTAAATCATAAATTTATGGTTACAAATGAAGACTACATTTTTGCGTATATATGACTATTAGTAGCTAATTTACAGTATCTTATAACACAACTGAAACGTAGTAATATTTCTTTGGTTATTAATTGGTCTCAAATGATGACTAAAATTTTCATATATATGACTATTAGTAACTAATTTATAGTATCTTATAACGTGACCAACATTTTCATCATATTTCTCTGGTCATTGATTGGTTTTATTGAGTGATCCTGTAGTAGTATATTTTATTGTTTATTTGGTCATTAATTGTGGCAATTTATGACTAAATTAATGACCGAATTTATGACTAAATATACTACTAGATGATAAAATTAATACAACCAATTAATGACTAAATTGAATATGACTAAAAGTTGGCCGCGTTATAACTTATTGTAAATTAGCCACTATTGGTAAGCAGCTGAAAAATGGTCATTTATATGAAAATTTTACTCATTTCTTTAGTAACTAATTAACCATTTTGTACTGGTGGACATACCTTAAACTTATGACATTATTTTAAGTAGATATTGGTCCAAAAAGCTTCAAGGCTACATTTCTATGTATTGGTCTCACTTGTGTCTCCCGTTTAATGGAAATAATAACCAAATAAGAGTTGACAATGAGCCACACATGAAGTCCACCATGACTAAATTAGAGGGACTCAATGAGCCAATTCCTTTCCTTAGGAAAATTTGGGGAATTTCTTCCTAGATTTAGAAATTGGTTGTTGTACAACATAGCCATCTCTAATACTACCATACAAATAATCATAAATCCTTCTATGTAATTTGACAAGTGTTAATGGAAATTGTATTATAGATGTCAATAGTATTAGTGTAGATGTGGAAAATATTGTAAATACTATTAATATTTTGAATATATATTATGATGGGTCTATAATGCAAGATGGATTTGGTGAAGTTGCATCCTGATGGACCCTAAAAAGAACAAAATGCTCATTTCTTGTCACATAGAGTTAAAATGTACTAAAAACATTGTGTAATATGATGCTTTGATTTTTGGGTTAAAAGAAGGACATCAATCTAATGGTAGAATGCATCAAGGTAATTTTTTATTCTAATATAATAACTAGACAAGTGCATAAGATAATCCATTACTTATCAACTCATATAAGAAACTACCAGCAAGAAGTATGGCATATAATTTTTGCGTTTAAATATTTTAGTATCATTTAAGTGCCTAAGCTTAATAATTTTATAGCTGACACCTTAGCAAATTTACTAACATGTATTACACCTTTAATAGATGGTTTTTCAATTAAAATTGTTTACGAATAAAAAATCCCCGATAATGTGACTAAATTATGTGTTTTCAATTATCATGAATATATATTTGAGTTTCTCACCAACACGGACATGTTTAAACATGAGACCATTGATTAAGAAGAATGCGATAATCTCTAGAAGATGAAGCAAAACTGTATAAATGAATTCCTATTCCTGAAGGTGTCCTTGAGTAGAAAAGCTATATGATATACAAGGCGGATTCGAATGTATCCCTAACATTGTTGTCACTAAATTGGACCATGTTTGAATTAGGCTACCTCTAGGGATTTTGTTGCAGCTTAGCCTTTATCGGAATTTTTCTAGTCTTACTTGATACCGTAGATTCACATTTGACATGTTATCCCTTGTTTCATGGAAAATTGTATCAGTAAAATAAATTAAAAACTTCAACCATGAAAAATAGAATTAATGATATTTTGCGACATTATTTAGATAATGTCACATATACATACATGTGTGTTATTATTACTATTTTATTTCTTTTAACGTTATTTATCACATATAAATATATAGAGATAAATAATTAATAACAATAATTAAGATATCATAAAAATACATATAATTAAAACATTATTAAATTATAATTATAAAAAGCATGATTAATGACTAGTTATGTATGAAAAGGGGAGTAGTGTCAAAAAAGGTGGAAAATATAAAAATCCACTATAATCAACTTATTTGCAGGCAATCATGTTAATTTCTCTTAAACTAATGAACTATGACAACATAATTTAGCCTATGTAAATATTAGAAAAAGTAATGTCATATGGTATTAGGTTGAAATAGAAAGTTAAGATGAAAGTAATTTCACATCCTGAGAGGCTAGAGCCATTTAAAAGAATTACTTAGTTTTAATTAATCAATATATATGAAAAAATATCATTCACATTAAATTGATCACATTTGTAAATTATTATCATTGCATGTATTATTTATATTTACAATATTAAAAATCAAACTTAAAGTTATTTGACAAGCATAGATCTATCTAAATCTAAACCAATAATCACCATTCAATCTTCAATTGATGATATGAATGTTTTTTACTACGCATTGGGTAATGTCGAATTCAATAGTTTATATATTATTTAATATGAAAGAAACAAAAATTGATTCTTCATATATTAT
>APFE031552202.1:30066-66964 GCA_000404065.3 Pinus taeda | reverse complement strand
GTTGTTGCTTCTTGCTATACCACAAGATCATGGCTGATCCCTAGCTGAAGTAACATCCAAATGTGATTTTTTTGTCCACAACACTCCCTGCCCAATCAGAATTTGTGTACTCTTGCGGCTCCACTCCTCCAACTATAACATATCTCAATCCAAAACCTATTGTATCTCGTAGGTACCTCAACACATGCTTCCTTGCCACCCAATGAACTTGTCTCGGCTCCACAATGAACTAGTTGAGTGTGTTCACAACAAAACATATATCTGGCCTAGTATTGACTAGAATCTAGATACATCCAGGAACCTATCAGTTGCCTGTACAATGTGGGATCAACCAACTCGCCTTTAGAAGCACTTGGCTTCTTCAAGTTAGTGATCATCAGTGTAGACATAGACCTGCAATCCTCCATCTTGAACCTCCTTAAGATCTCAACTGCATACTTACCCTGTTCAAGGAAAATCTCTCCTGGCTGTTGCCCACCTCCAACCCTAAAAATTAGTGCATCAAGCTGATGCCCTTCATCTCGAACTCCAAAGTAAGATCCTCCTTGTGCATGCCTATGAGTTCCTCTGTTCTTGTCCAAGAAGAGACCGTCCACATAAAGTGCCAAGATGAGTGACTCACCCTCAACTGGTTCGTAGTACAAGTTGGAGTTTGCCTCACTCTTGGTGAAGCCCAAACTAAGAAGATATCCATCGATCTTGGCGCACCATGCTTCACCCATAAAGGTCCTTCTTCAACTTACATACATGAGACTCTCTCCCATGCACCTCAAAGCCCTGAGGTTGCTCAATATACACCTCCTCCTCAATCACCTTGTTGAGGAAAGCAATGTTCACATCCATCTTATGTATCCTCCACCCCATCTCCGAAGCAATGGACATAACTGCTCTAATGGATGCATATTTGGCAACAAGTGCAAATATCTCCTTGTAATCCACCCCCTCCTTCTGGGAGAACCCTCTTGCCGCGAACCTCGCTTTGTACTTCTCAATATGGTTGATCTTATAAATCCATCGAGAAGTGACCGCAAACTTTCTCTCCAGTCTCGACACGATGTCGCATACATCATTGCTCATGATGGGACTATACTCCTCCACCATGGCATCCCTGCAGACCTACTCATCTGCAGCCTCCTCAAAAGTTGAAGGCTCAGACACGTTGGTGCTTCTCAACAATGCCAAATAACTAGAAAATCTTGTCGGTAGTCTGCTTTGCTTGAAAGTGCTACTAGGATCCTCCACATGCTCCTCAGCATCTCTCAAGGTTTGCTCGGCGCATCTCGGCCTCTTACTGGTAAAGCTCGAAGGAATATTTCCAAGTGGCCATTTAAGGATGGAAATTTATCTTAGTTTAGAAACCTTGACAAATTTTAGTAGTCCTTAATATGCAAACTATAAATGTTTAGTGAATCAGTGATATATTTGTAAAAATACTCAAATTTCTAATGATATCATATATATAGTCTCTACAAAAATTTGCAATTTTTAAGCTAAAATAATTTTACACTATAAAATTTGGGCAAATCATTTTTAGAAAAAATGGAAATTGGCGAATTTTTTTTTGGAAAAAACATGAAAAATTAGCCCACTTGCGAATATTAGCCCCTAAAATTTTCCCTAGGCCGAATTCATCCTATAGGGGAGCAATTTATAGGTTCCAATAATTGTATTTTTCCTTGTATCTCTATGAGTCGAAAACCCAAATTTTCCAGATTAATAGATGACAAGGAATTGTTGTGGGTGAATTATTTTTGCAATGTCTGATTGATCTCTTATATATATAAAGAATGTATATAATAAATAATAATAGAGAGAGAGAGAGAGAGAGAGAGAGATTAAAAATACTAATGATTTTATTTTTCAGTATTTCAGAATTTATTCGGCTAATTAAATAAATTGTTGGGAATAATCGTCGTGAGAAAATAAATTTGGACTGTTATTTGGAAATTTAACATAGTATCAGAGCTTTATAGATAACTCTGTGAGAGAGATCCCAGATCACTAGGATTTGCAACCATGAGTTTCTCCTTTTTATGGCAGTAGAATTATTTTTAAATTTTGCAGTTAGGTTTTGTGGCTATAGTCAGTGAATATGGCATCATTGAGTAGTTTGTGATATGAAGACAGGTTGGTTAGGGCTACAAATTTCAGTTGCTAGAGGAAGCGAATTACCATGATCCTGAAGATGAATGGTTTGTGGGATCTTGTGAACACATCAGATCCAAACCCTGCAGCATAGCATAATCTTAAAGATATGAAAGCAAGGTGTATAATTTTGGATGGTGGGAAGGATCACATAATTCCTCACATATCAGGGAAGGATACCGAATGACAAATGTGGGTAGCTATGACCGGTCTTTATCAGAGAACGAACGAAAACAGGAAAATGGTGTTGCGAGAGAAATTAAACAACATCAAAATGAGCAGATTTGAGACAGTGACCTCTTATCTCATGAGAATCTAGCAGGTTCGTGATAAGCTTGCAGTTGTTGGGGAAACTGTGATTGATTCAGAGCTAGTGAAAGTTGCTCTGAAGGGTTGCATTAAGCATTGGACTGCCTCTGTGGATGGGATCCTTGCTAGGCATAAGCTTCTTGATTGGGGCCATTTATGGGATGACTTCATCCAAAAGGATATCTGGGAGAACTCATTGACCAAAGGACAGCAAAAGGGTATTGAGGAGAAAGATGAGCTTGCTATTGCTATACAAGCAAAAAGAGCAAGGGGAGGCCAAGCAAAACCAGAGTGGAGGAGCACCTTCACAGAATAAAAATGAGAAGGGCAAGAGCAAAGTCAAGTGCTTTACTTGTCACAAGTTTGGCCATTTTACCAATCAGTGTCCAAACAAGAAGGGCAAGGGAAAGACAACTACAGCAGCCACGCATAGATGGATGAGATGGCTGAAAAGTGTAAGAAAAACTTTGCCTTAATGTCTTGCCTTTCTAGAACTGCAACAAGAGGTGACTATTTTGTGGACATTTGAGCATCTCGTCACATGAAAAGATCTCGAGACGTCTTCACCAACATGACCAAGAGGCCTAGGGATGTACATGTGGAGTTTGGTGATAAGGTCAAGTATTCAAGTAGAAGGCACTGGCAGTATTGAGTTTTGGATGGACTAGGTGATAACATGGAGGTGAACGGAGTATTGTATGTATTGGGTTTTGAGAAGAATCTTCTTTCAGTTTTGACCATAGAAGACAGAGAACTAGAAGGTAGCTTTATTGGAGATGAAGTGGTTGTTGGGCCGAAAGGAGTTGATCCTAGCAAGAAGCGCGTAATTGGGAGAAGGGAGAGGCGTCTCTATTTGTTAAGAGAGCAGTCCGTGAAGGTTCTCATACATGACAGTGACAGTCAAAGTGAGATATGGCATAGGAGGTTGGGAAACCTACACTACAAAGCTCTCCCTATGTTGCAGATAATGGTTACAGGTTTTCCAGAGATTAGGGTGGAGCAAGAAGGAGTGTGTAAAGGGTATGTGCTTGGAAAGCAGGCCAATGTTGTGTATCCTCACAGCGAGATCGAGTCTAAGGGAGTGCTAGACTTCGTGCACTCAGATATTTGTGGTCCTATGTCTATAACATCGATCACTGGGTCCTTATACTTTGCGACATTCATAGATGATTCTTCCAAAAAAACTTGGATGTACTTCCTGAAGAAGATTAAGGTGTTGAGATCAGATAATGGAGGCAAGTATGCCTACAATGAGTTCTAAGATTTTTCAGGGCAGCAGGGATTAAGGAGTTGATAGTACTTTATAACCCTCAATAGAATGGGGTTGCTGAAAGGAAGAATAGGACCATAATGGAGGCAGCAAGGGCAATGATCTATGATGAGGAATTGCCTATGTTTTTGTGGGCGGAGGCCTGCAATACAATTGTGTATGTGCAGAACAAGAGTCCTCACAAGATATTGGAGGAAGTAACTTCTAAGGAGATTGTTTACAGGACTGAAACCAAATGTGAGCCATTTGCGCGTCTTCGGTCGTCCAATTTATGTCCACATTCCCATGGAAAAAAAGGACTAAGTTGGAGTCCTTGTCAGAAAGTGGTGTATTTGTGGGCTATAGAGAGGTCTTAAAGGCCTACCAAGTCTACATTCCAGGACAAAGGAAAGTGATTTTGAGCCATGATGTCAAATTTGATGAGGGTAGGGCTCTTAGGAAGTCTCATGAGAAAGAGTCAGCAGTGGTAGGGGATTGAGACCGAGAAGCTCCTAAGGTTGAACAAGGACTAACAACACCAGCAACAGGGACACAGTATGTGGATTTAGAGGATGAGCTAAATATTCCTTCGAGCTTTACCAGTAAGAGGCCGAGATGCGCCGAGCAAACCTTGAGAGATGCTGAGGAGCATGTGGAGGATCCTAGTAGCACTTTCAAGCAAAGCAGACTACCGACAAGATTTTCTAGTTATTTGGCATTGTTGAGAAGCACCAACGTGTCCGAGCCTTCAACTTTTGAGGAGGCTGCAGATGAGTAGGTCTGCAGGGATGCCATGGTGGAGGAGTATAGTCCCATCATGAGCAATGATGTATGCGACATCGTGTCGAGACTGGAGAGAAAGTTTGTGGTCACTTCTCGATGGATTTATAAAAATATTAACTGGGACAATATAACAATTGAAAGAAAAGCTGATTCACATAAAACATTGGAGTTGCTCTTGTTTACTCACTCACCATTGAACATTGGATTGCACATGTCACATTTGGAACGCTAGTGTCAATCTTTCATGAAAGCTTGTGATAAACATTCGGAATGCATGATTATAATGGTATTTTAAACACTCATAAGTGGCATAAGCATTTCAAATTTCTAACACATAATCTCTTGGTTGACATATACCAGGAAGTTCAGTCTAATCATGCTCAGAAGCTTGTCAAGGGACCACTGCCCCTAGCAGTTACGATCTGCGCTTCAGCAGTGGAATATTCTCATACTTCCTTTTCAGAATCAGAAATCTGACCACTGTTGCTTAATATTTACTACAGAAGTCTGTCAACTTTGAATGGGAACACACTTTAGTCTTTTACTCTATGACATTGAAAATTAATCGGCTCTTGAATGTTGTGGTTGGAAGTGTTGTTCTTGGATAGTATTGGCAGAATTTGCATTTCCATTATCAATATTAATAATACCATTGAACTCGACATTATATTGCTTAAAGTTGCTCACTGTTTGCTCCAACCACACTTCTGCTTTGTGGTTGAATTTCTGTGCCTAATAACATTGGCGGACATACTTGCATGCTTGAGCCAAATCACTATTATAAGGATAGTGGATTTTCTCTAAATTCTGCCACCTTAAATTTCATTCGCATTGAATTGATTTCATGATTTCATAGTGATGATGGAGTAACCTTTCATGTCTGAACTTAACATGCTGTCTACATTACTTTGTCATTGGTTTATTGTTTCTTCATGGTGCAATTGAATCTTGGTGATGTACTTTGTGCATGATCTGTTAGAGAAAAATCTACATTTCCAAGCATAATATACGAATAAGCACTTTTTGTCTAAGTAATACGCATATTGTGTTTGTTCTTAACATCCATACTATTCACATATAATTGAAGCCCCCTTTCAAATTGAAGCTTATGTGTTAGAAATTTGAAATGCTTATGCCACTTATGAGTGTTTAAAATACCATTATAATCATGCATTCCGAATGTTTATCACAAGCTTTCATGAAAGATTGACACTAGCGTTCCAAATGTGACATGTGCAATCCAATGTTCAATGGTGAGTGACTTTGTGCATGATCTGTTAGAGAAAAATCTACATTTCCAAGCATAATATACGAATAAGCACTTTTTGTCTAAGTAATACGCATATTGTGTTTGTTCTTAACATCCATACTATTCACATATAATTGAAGCCCCCTTTCAAATTGAAGCTTATGTGTTAGAAATTTGAAATGCTTATGCCACTTATGAGTGTTTAAAATACCATTATAATCATGCATTCCGAATGTTTATCACAAGCTTTCATGAAAGATTGACACTAGCGTTCCAATGTTCAATGGTGAGTGAGTAAAATACCATTATAATCATGCATTCATATTGTGTTTGTTCTTAACATCCATACTATTCACATATAATTGAAGCCCCCTTTCAAATTGAAGCTTATGTGTTAGAAATTTGAAATGCTTATGCCACTTATGAGTGTTTAAAATACCATTATAATCATGCATTCCGAATGTTTATCACAAGCTTTCATGAAAGATTGACACTAGCGTTCCAAATGTGACATGTGCAATCCAATGTTCAATGGTGAGTGACTTTGTGCATGATCTGTTAGAGAAAAATCTACATTTCCAAGCATAATATACGAATAAGCACTTTTTGTCTAAGTAATACGCATATTGTGTTTGTTCTTAACATCCATACTATTCACATATAATTGAAGCCCCCTTTCAAATTGAAGCTTATGTGTTAGAAATTTGAAATGCTTATGCCACTTATGAGTGTTTAAAATACCATTATAATCATGCATTCCGAATGTTTATCACAAGCTTTCATGAAAGATTGACACTAGCGTTCCAATGTTCAATGGTGAGTGAGTAAAATACCATTATAATCATGCATTCCGAATGTTTATCACAAGCTTTCATGAAAGATTGACACTAGCGTTCCAATGTTCAATGGTGAGTGAGTAAAATACCATTATAATCATGCATTCATATTGTGTTTGTTCTTAACATCCATACTATTCACATATAATTGAAGCCCCCTTTCAAATTGAAGCTTATGTGTTAGAAATTTGAAATGCTTATGCCACTTATGAGTGTTTAAAATACCATTATAATCATGCATTCCGAATGTTTATCACAAGCTTTCATGAAAGATTGACACTAGCGTTCCAAATGTGACATGTGCAATCCAATGTTCAATGGTGAGTGAGTAAAATACCATTATAATCATGCATTCCGAATGTTTATCACAAGCTTTCATGAAAGATTGACACTAGCGTTCCAATGTTCAATGGTGAGTGAGTAAACAAGAGCAACTCCAATGTTTTATGTGAATCAGCTTTTCTTTCAATTGTTATATTGTCCCAGTTAATATTTTTATCACAAAATAAACCAGAACACAAGAGATAGAACAAAAGTAATTTCATTGATAAAAAATATTGCTTAAAGTTGCTCACTGTTGAGTGTTTAAAACACTCATAAGTTGCTTATGCCACTTATGAGTGTTTAAAATACCATTATAATCATGCATTCCGAATGTTTATCACAAGCTTTCATGAAAGATTGACACTAGCAATCCAATGTTCAATGGTGAGTGAGTAAACAAGAGCAACTCCAATGTTTTATGTGAATCAGCTTTTCTTTCAATTGTTATATTGTCCCAGTTAATATTTTTATCACAAAATAAACCAGAACACAAGAGATAGAACAAAAGTAATTTCATTGATAAAAAATATTGCTTAAAGTTGCTCACTGTTTGCTCCAACCACACTTCTGCTTTGTGGTTGAATTTCTGTGCCTAATAACATTGGCGGACATACTTGCATGCTTGAGCCAAATCACTATTATAAGGATAGTGGATTTTCTCTAAATTCTGCCACCTTAAATTTCATTCGCATTGAATTGATTTCATGATTTCATAGTGATGATGGAGTAACCTTTCATGTCTGAACTTAACATGCTGTCTACATTACTTTGTCATTGGTTTATTGTTTCTTCATGGTGCAATTGAATCTTGGTGATGTACTTTGTGCATGATCTGTTAGAGAAAAATCTACATTTCCAAGCATAATATACGAATAAGCACTTTTTGTCTAAGTAATACGCATATTGTGTTTGTTCTTAACATCCATACTATTCACATATAATTGAAGCCCCCTTTCAAATTGAAGCTTATGTGTTAGAAATTTGAAATGCTTATGCCACTTATGAGTGTTTAAAATACCATTATAATCATGCATTCCGAATGTTTATCACAAGCTTTCATGAAAGATTGACACTAGCGTTCCAAATGTGACATGTGCAATCCAATGTTCAATGGTGAGTGAGTAAACAAGAGCAACTCCAATGTTTTATGTGAATCAGCTTTTCTTTCAATTGTTATATTGTCCCAGTTAATATTTTTATCACAAAATAAACCAGAACACAAGAGATAGAACAAAAGTAATTTCATTGATAAAAAATAGTGAGGACTCTAATCCTCTTTCACTACAATTTCAGGCTCTAACCTGTACAAACCAAATCTCTGACTTTTTCAAGGCTCCAACCTTCAACATGTATCCAAGCTCCTACTTGGTCAAAATGAGGACTCCAACCTTCTCAACAATTTTACTTGGTCAAAAATGAGGACTCCAATCCTCTCAACAGCTCCAAGCTCCAACTTGGTCAAACCAAAACTTTACAAGAAATACTTACTTCAAAAATGCTCCAAAATTTCTTCAATAATGCTCCAAGAATATCTTCAATGATGCTCCAAGTATATACAAGGATGCCTGCTCCAACAAGAGACGTATATCAGCTCAACAGGCCTTCAATAAGGCTGTTTCAACAAGGGTCAACAAGTCTGCTCCAACTCTGTCTTCAAGTCTGCACAAAAAAAATTCTTCAACAGCTACTCCACTGATGGCTTCAATACTGCTTAAAAGATGTTTCAAGGATGTCTTCTTCAAGAGGTCAAGTTTAGCTTCAAATATCTCCTTCAAAGGGTAGCCAAAGTCTTCTTGAGAAGTCTGCTCCAACAAGGCTGTGAACCTCAAGAGTGCTCCAACAAGTTTTCGGAAGTGCTCCATCAAGTCTTTAATGATGTCTTCAATAAAGCTTCAACAATGCTTCCAGATGCTCCAAAAATGTTTTCAAATGTCTGCTTCAAGTAGAACCCAAATTCTGTTTACAAACAACCCCAATGCTTCCTTTCAAGGAGGGATGAAATCTGCTTGAAAGAAGTGTCAAAGTCTGCTCTCAAAACTGCTCCAATGTGAGGCCAGGGTCTGCGATTTATCTCACCCATAATAGGGCCGAATCTGTGCCTTATTATAGGCCTAAGTCATTCCTCTGGAGGGTCAAAAGTCTGCTCCAATGCACAGAGAGTTCTGCTCCAAAAGGGCCGAAAAGATCTGTTCAAAATACAGAGAGGTCTGCTCCAAAAGGGCTGAAACTGTGCCTTATTACAGGCCTGAAATTATTCCTCAGGAGGGCCAAACCTGTGCCTTATTACAGGCCTGAAATTGCCTTGTTACAGGTCTCCACAGGGCCGAAAATCCTGTTCAAAAGGGACTGCTAAAGTGGCTGAAATCTTCTTTACAATAGAGCAACGAATCCAGCAAGAAATCCAATTAAGAACCAAACAAAAAACCACCAAGAAAAAGCAGATCCAACCACTGAGATGTCAATCATGAATTCTTCTTATTTGTCAACAAGTTATAAGTAATGAACTTATCTTTTGCTTCAGGTTCCAATTTTTTCCTCTCTTTTTCTTCTTTGCTGAGTTGGATGGTTGAAATGAGGAGCCACATCCTATATTTATGCAAATTAACCTTTTCATGAAACAATACGTCTCTTGGCAAGGGGGTCGACCTGGGGCTGACCTGTCAGGGGCTAAATTTGGGTTTTTTAGCCTTAAAAAATTGATTTCTCTTTAATGAAGAGGAGTTAAAGAACAAGTAAATACTCATTGGAAAGGGTTGGAGTCCTCTTTTAGCATATGTGCTTTTTATCTTTATCAAGATACCTTTTGAGATCAATAACAAATTCTTTCTTTCAACGGAACATAGACTGAATTATTTGCCCCTACAGAAAATTCGTACCAGTGCTATGTGTGAACGAGTTAGCCTAGAATTCATTAGAAGTGGTGCATTGTATTCATATGCAGTATTCCAACAGTAAAAATGATGCCAAATCCTTAAACCTTTAACTGTTCAAGCTCTGCATAAACCCAAGAGAACTCTATAGTAGATCAGTGGAGAACCGTTTAGACAAACCCAAAATCAAGGTGACTTGAGTGTTTCCAGATCAAGTCCTTCATTCAGTGTATGATATTGGTCTTTTATGTTAGAATGTCTTCAGGGTGCATGTGTGTTTGAACGCCGTTGAGATAATGGGATATCAAGGCATAACTTTGGAACTATAGCAGAGTAAACAAATCATTACCAGAAATGTCAGGAGCTGAAACCATTAAAACATTCCTAGCAAATATTTAGAATGAGATGAAAAGAGTATCAACAAAATAATTAAATACAGGTATAAAACCCTTTGACATCATATTTTAAAAGGTGAAATTGCATGCCCAAGGCACAAGTCATTTTCCCCTCATAGATAAAAGCTAAGTCACATGATGCGAGGACACAGAACACAGAGGACACGAAAATACCAGTATCCAACACATGATACGACAACCCCCCTTGGAATATGACACAGGACACGTTATACACACACACAAACTATATATATATATATATATATATATATTAACAATTGAATTTTAAGGTCACAGCCAAGCCAGACAGCAAAATGGTGTATGAGACCCCTTGTTTGTGGGACAAGGGACCCACCTCCGTGCAGTGATTTGACTGTTAAGCCTACGAAGGCATACAATACTATATCCCCCACCAGTTTTGAACCTGTTGCCTCTTATGAGGAAACACATGCTCTTAACCGTTAGGCCCACTCATATATATATATATATATATATATATATATATAGATATTAGACTAAGATTCAATTTAAAAACTAAAACATGTACATGATGATGATACAAATTCAATCTTACATTATACACACACTCATTAATGATACAGCTAGTACTTACTACTACGTCAACTATATAAATTGACAAACACAAGGAATTAATCATAAACTGTACTTCTCTCATTAAGTCATCAAGATCAAAACATATTACATAGATACTAAGTCTTGACTCGCTGAGTCACAGCTAGTATAGGTGGGAATGCCAATGACATAGTAAATTCAAACCAGGATAGATACTAGAACCGTAGATTAGTATGGAAGAATCCCATTCGATAGTTGTTCAAAGGTAGGAGCTTGTTTCTAACTATTGAGACATGAAGCAAAAGAACTCCAGGTAGGTGGTAATCCCAATAGTGCAATGATTACTAGCTTCTTCTCCTGTACTATTTCATCTATGGTTTGAAGTTCATCTCTAGTCCTTGATATCCTTACAAAGAAGGAAGCCACAGTGTCATCCTTTGTCATCTTAACAGTTCTTAACTCATTCTTCAAGCTTGCTACTTGACCAACTTTTTTGATAGTGAATAATTTTGTCAAGGCTTCATACATTTCTTGAGCATGGTCTATATTGGAAATGTATGGGACAAGATTGTCCTTAATGCTTTCTACCATCAGAGTCATAGCCAATATCTCCAATTCTCTATACTTCACCTTGTCTGCATCACTGGATTCTTCGGTAGGTTTCTTCACCTTCCCTCTGACCATATCCAAGACCTTGTTCTTTTCAATAATGCGGTCAATTCTCTTTTTCCAAGATCTGTAGTTTGATGCTCCTTCCAACTTGTTCTGACTCTTCAACATGTTAGACATTGTCCTTGAAGATAGAGAGCTTCTTCTCTTATAAGAGCTCCTTGTATGATCCTTGATCAATCCTTTAGATCTCTTCTAGTAGATACTGCTTTTTTCCTCCTTCACCTTCGCTCTGATTCCATGTTAAAAAATAAAAAAGGATGAAATATTGTCTTAGATAGATAATTCCTTGTGATTCTATTATCTTTATGTTCTTCTTTTATCTTTTAGTTCATCAAGCAATTACCAAGACAGTTACATAAGGACAACAGATGTAAGCGGACAACAAGGTTAAAACCTGTTAAAATTGGCAACTAGGGCCAAACTCCATGTGGGTCATCTTATCTATGGCAGCTGATATTTTTCTTGAATCCCTCTCATCGAGAGGTGTAGGATTGATCTAAAGATCATCCGATTCCGATAAGTGTTCATAGAGTTATGAATTTATTTGTGTTATAAGACAATTAGTCAAGGTCGGCCAACAACCAAATAAACCCCACATGTGCTCAACGTTTTAGTATAAAAGGAGATGACTTGAGAGTCATTACACACACACACTTCACTCTAGATTTAATGATTTCTCTCCACTTGCTTTGGGTTTTAGTGTGAGAGAAATCTAGGAGAAAGTAGCCCTAAGACGCAGGAGGAAAGGAGGCTTAACAATCTGCCCTAGCCGCAGTCTTAGCACAGCCCTAGCTTCTAGGACTAATCTAGCCGCAGTCAAGAAGAAGATATACGCTGCCCTAACCTAGGCGACGCAGTCATGAAGAGATGCCCTAATCCTCCACGCTGTCCCAAGGGTAACCTAGACGCAGTAAGGAAGGAGTCCTAGATGATCTACGCATGACCTAGGTGCTGTCCAAAAGGGGTCATGGGACAACTTGAGAATTCAGGGATTGTTTGGAGGGTTTTTCAGGGGTCCGAAGTGCTGGAGAAGGGGCTGAGTTCCCTTGTTGTCATGTCGTAGCCATAAGGATTGTTTTAGGGTTGTTTGGAGGAGTGCAAACTCTTGGAAGGGCTGCCGCAGTTAAGAGGAGGCTTGATGTAGCAAGCCACAACAAAAGGAGGTAGGCTGAAGTTGTTGATCTGCGCTAGACTGCCCAGAAATTGCAGCGTAGGGTCCCTTCCCCTCTTAGAAGGGCAACTGCAATAAAGGAGGACACTTCTAGGGAGATTGAAGGGTTGTTAGGGACTATGTTTGGGTACCCTAACCAGTCCAGAATTGTAGTAGTTGAAGGACCCTAGAACAGTGCGCTGAAGCATGCATTTTAGGTGCTTGGTGTGATAGTGCATCAAGATGCATGGGCAACATAACAATAGCAATGGCATAGTGCAAGGATGGCACAACGTGACAGCAGCAACAACAAGGTGACCCATGAAGTTTGAATGCATATTAATGTGATAGTGCAACTAGATGCATGGGCAACATAATAGCAACAATGACATGTGACAACAAAGGCACAATGGGACAACAACAATAGCATGGTGCTGCAAACTCATTAGGATAGCAACAAGGTACAACATGCCACATGGGACAGCAGCAAGCACGGTGCTGCAAACACAATAGGGCAACAAGCTATGACATGGTATAGCAATGTCACAATGGGACAACATGGCAAGCATGGTGCTGCAAGCACATTGGGACAACATGGCAAGCATGGTGCAACAAGCACATGGGATAGCAGTGGCAAGCATGGTGCTGCAAGCACATGAGACATGTTGTATGACAACATGGTTCAACATGCCACATGGGACAACAGTGTGGCAACAAGGTGCAGCAATGGCACATGGGTGCAACATGGTGCAACACAGTGAGGTGCAACATGATGATGAGGAGCAACACAATGATAGGTGCAGCATGGTGATGGAGTCACCCGGGAGAATCAGTTAAGGCAGCTTGTCTTCAATTGAGTTCAGCTACCTCATGTATCATCTACTTAGAGATGATCTATGCTCTTATTTAGATAAGTCAAAGTGTTGACTTCTGTAGTATATGTACTCTCTCTCTCTCTGCTGAACTATTGAAGAACATATAAGAAGAATTGATCAAGGGTTCCCCACATTGGGGTTTGTCCCTGGGTAGCGCCACATCTTGTGTCCTCTTGTCTTGGCTTGTCTTCTTTGATCTATGTTTATGTTCTATCTGTAATTTACTTTAATGCTGATGTGATTGCTAATCTGGAAAAGATATTGAGCTAACTGTGAAAGTTGAAATAAATTGCTCTAAGCATAGAACATACCTAAAATTAACAAAACCCCTATCTAGGGGAAAACCTAGTCAACAATTCTTCCTTCAATGGTTTTTTGAGATAATCCAAGACTCTAGACCTAGACAGAGACTCCCTGCACACCAAGTCAGTCCTCAATCCTTTTTGTAGATGACAACCCTTCACAAGCAACTTTGACCTGGCAGCATCAGCAACAACTTTGACCCAGTAGCAACTTCGACTTAGTAGCAGTAGCAGCAACAGCTTCGACCAAACTTGGAGAACTTCGATCTCCCTTGATGCACCTCAGAATAGGGTGAGAGTTGTCCCAAAATTTCGATCTTGAGGTATACCATCTCCTTCTGGAAATTCGCACTTCTTTCCAGTCCTTTCTCAACTTCGCACTTTTCCAGCTTCCAGCTCCAGAAATCAAACTATGTGAGAGAAAATGAGATACACCAAATGAATTCAAACTCCTTGTATTTATAGCCCTTCAGTGAGGTCGAATTACTTGTCTTGAGCCCGACTTGATCTTCTTGAGGCTGGCTTGGTGTGGAGGAGACTAAATTCATTTTTGACTCAAAAATAATACTTTTTACATGATCCAAAAGCCCAAGAAAGGTCTCTTTAAATGTACAATGACTCTAATGACTTAGAATAAATCCTAGAAGTCCTCAATGGGGACTTTGACCTAAAACATGATGACCCAAGCATGAAACCTATGCTTTAATAAGTCATAATAAGTCATAATAATAATATTTTCTTTATTCTTTTGATAAGTACATCTCAAATACATTTATGAAGACCGAGCCTAGTTACAAATTTCAATAACCCCTTGGGGGATAACACCCCTTTTTTCTACTATTTCATAAGAAGTCTAACCCAAGTTTCCTGCACTTACTGGTTACATTGAATATCAAAATAGAACATGTTGTTCATGAGTGCATTTGCAAATCTGAGAGGCGAGGGTCGAGTATTTGCTATGCCACAGCTGAGCTAGCACAATGATGTATTTGAAGGAGAAAACGAGAGAAGTGTTTGAGTCTGAAGGGTTCAAACAAGAATGCTCATGAAATCAGCAACAATACACCATTGTGAGGGTGCCTCTAATGTAGTTGCCCCTTGGGTGATAACACCCCTTTTTTATGCTATTTCGCAAGAAGTCTACCCCAAGTTTCCTGCACTTACTGGTTCCAGTTTCCTCCTTTTGGGAAACTGTTTTTTGCCATTTCTGATTCTTAAGAACTTGCTAAAAATATTGTAATCTCTTGATGCTGGTCTAGTTTATAACCTTACATTCAAGTTTTGTATCCTTTTTATTTGTCATTTTTTTGGCAGTTGGTATCACTAAAACCATGCACTTACTTATTTATAGGCTCTTCATTTGTGACTTTCTGCTATGCATTCTGTGATAAAATCATTTGATGACTGATAACCTTGCCTTCAAGTTTTGTACACGTTTACTTGTTATTTTTTCGGCAGTTGGTGTCACTAAAACTGTGCACTTTATTATTTGTAGGTTTTTCATTTGTGACTTTCTTCTCTTATGCATCCTCTATTGTAATAAAAGCACTGAGTAAAATATTGTTTGGTATTGTGTCTGCTAATATTTAGCATCTTATATGTATGCTTTTGTTTGTGCTCTGTTCTTACTGCATTTCAGGCATTATAAAAATCACTCAAAATTATTTGGTTGGGGAACTGCTTAAAGTATGTCATTCTAATTTTCAGGTGCATTCAGTGGCATGGAATTGTACTGGTACCAAGCTTGCTTCTGGTTCTGTTGATCAAACAGCACGTGTTTGGAACATTGAGCCACATGGTCATGTAAGGTCTATCATGGAATTACTGTCCTTCCCTTATGAAATGTTTTAAGTTCTATAATTCTGTTGCTTTTGTCACTTACCAGCCTAAATATCACATTTTTTTTTTTGAAATGCATTTTTTGCTGAGAACGATGTTGTTGAAGATTGTACTTATTGTGTAGACTTCAAGTTACTTGGTGTTTACAAGTATTCTATGAATCAGTGTTGCACTTAATGCAATAATATTCGCCAAAACCAACCTTGGTAATAATATCAGCAGTATTTATCATAATAGTTTGCCATTTTGAAATTATCGCAATGATTTAGATAATTATCGTGATAATCTGTAAATTATTGTTTTGTCTTTGCCAGTTTTACCTTATAACCAAACTTTTTTCCTCTTTTAACCCTCATTTTGTAAAAATGATTTAGGAGATTGAGCTGTGAGGATATTGTGACTATTTTTCATCAAACAAACAAGGGGGAATCTATTGTTTTCATTTCCCATGATTCGTCTCATGAAATACATACCTTTGTAGTTAATGGTAGTATTAATTTTTTAAAGTAAAAAGATGAAAATGATTGGTTTACATAAATTTTTAACATTACCATTAATTTTTTGAAGATGTTTGAGAGTGGTTCCAACCTCATTGGATTTCGTATGGAGAAAGTAGAATTTTAGATCCCATACAAAGTTCCGCAGACTTAATAGTTATTGGAATTTCATGATTGGTAGGAGTGCAACATTTCTACTGTATTTTGTGATGTACGTGGGTATGGAAGTGATTTTTGATTAAGAACACCAAGCCCTATATTACCTTGATGTTGGTGTTATTGATTGTTGAACTCCTTTGTCACGACCCTAATAAAAATGTACACTTCACTCAAGCAAAATCATTGATTAGGCATGTTAAGTTTTTTAATATTATTTTAATGCTTAAACAATGATCTGATGAGGAGGTCCCAATATAGGAAATGATTTTGATGTTATATAGCTATTTGTTGTAGCATGATTTTTTTTTGGACTCTAGAGGCCTTTTAGAGCCTCTTTGTTGATTTATTTTGATTCAAAGATGGATTGCACTTGGTGCTATTTTGGTTATATGCACCCTTGTTATGTACACGAGAAACTTTCCATATTTGTGTACAATAATTTGGACTCATATGTGTTGAGAAATCAAGGGCAGTTAGATTAGGGTGATTTCCATTACTTTGATAACTGGTTGTGATGTTCTTTTACTTTACTTGATGTACTTGTAATTAGCTTTTTCTTTCACTTGATCATTATTGTGTTCTTATCATCAAACAACTACCAAACTATGAAGATCAATGAGACAAGAGGACACAAAATATAGGTTGCTGGCCAAGGCCAAAACCTCTCCCTTTGAGATGAAAACCCACAAAAATTCTTCTCTTCTTATAGAATCTCCAAATGGTGAATTCCATGACCTAAGACCCTTGACAAAGACCCCTCCAAGACCAAGTCAACCTTTTCTTAGATTAACTTTCTTCTTCAAAGTTAACCCAAGTCAACCTGCTTCAAAATTGCATCAATTTCACAAATTCAAACCTGCAATTCCTTTACTGCAATTTCGGCCTAACTGCAGAAACCCTAGCTTGCACGTGTGGATGGAATATGGAAAAATGGGTCTCCTTCATTCGCTCAATGTGCTTCTTTCTCCTTAGAATTTCAGCTTGCAAACTTGATTCCTTTTAATACAAAACTCGACTTCTTTGGGTCACTGTAATTAGTTTACAAAATCAATGCTCTAATTTCACATGTGTGAGGGGATGGAACCCAAAAATCAAATTTTAGAACTTTGATCTTTTTCTTCCTTTAGTTTCCTCTTCTTTGCTTGTCCTACTAGGTCTTCTTCTTATCCTTATGCGAATTTCTTGGTTGCTCTTCTTATGAGGTCGAGTACTTATATATAGTCTTTCTTTGGAGTTTGAACTATCATTATGAGGCTGACTTGTCCTCTCTTGTAAGACGACTTGATCTTGGAGGGTCTTAATGATACAAATTGACTTGATCTTGGAGGGTCTTAATGATACAAATTGACTTAAATAAATTCCTTTGACTTGATTCATGATGCCCAATAGGGTCTTGTTGTCGCACAAAATGTCTAGGCACCTCGACAACGACTCAGATCGTGGGCTGTCACCTTGATCCCCAATCTTTCCATTTAAGCTGTGTCCTAATATTTGGCTAAGGGGGGTAGACCTGATGCAGGAGCATTCACCCAAGAGAAAATCATTGTAAACAAGTAGACATAGGGGGTCATGTATCTTTAGAGAAGTAGTTTCCCAAAGTCTCAAGTTAATTTAATATTTAGGCTTAAAGTGATTTAATTAGATAATTAGAGGAAGTTGTAAATGCTCTCAAATAAATGAGAACATGAGTGGTTAATAAAGATAAAGAGTTAAAAGTCAAATATAACTCTTTAAGCAATTTCATGATTCTAGGAGCGAGAGAGAGTTTTTAGGCATTAAATGGAGAATAGAAGTGGACATAGAGGATAGAGTACATCTAGGAGTTGGTTCAGTAGATCTAGGAGTAAAACCAGGATGAATTCCACAAAACTCACTGGCATATATGTAAAGCCCACAGGCAGTGTCAAAAAAAGGAGGCCATGAATAGTTGAGGATCAGACCTGCATGAGAGATAGAGAGTCTCATTCTGTAATCGTTTGTATATTTATAAATACAGGGGTTAGTTTCGACCTTGGATAAGTGTGTTTCGAGTGTTGAATTTATTGTGAATTGGAATTCTGCAAAAAAATTGTATGCAGGCAAAGTTGAGGCGGAACACAAAGAGGAGAACAATTCAGAGGAATTGTAAAAGGATCGTAGAACCCAATTGAGGAAGCAGAGTGAAGCTCTGGAGAGAAGGAGTGAAGTTAAGCCCTAGCGAGAATGAATTAAGCAGCAGCAAAGTGTAAGGCAGAACCTTGAGGAAACCCGAACCACAAAGAGAAAACTGAAGAAAACGCAAAAAAACAAGTAAAAAGAGTTGAGTGGAGAAGTAAGGGATGGACGCTTAGTAGCGGTTGGATCATTAAGATCAACGACTAGGATTAAGTCGCATCGGCGGAATCCCTTTTGAAGGCATCGGAACGGGCCTTTGAAATGGAGCGATTGCGATCATGTGATTAAGTGTGGACCATCGGATCAAGATTAAGATCGACTGTCTAGATGACATTGGCGATCGCATGTTGGAGAGATCAAAGGGTTGGCTATAGTGTTATAACAAAGGGCCGATACGTCGATAGCGATAAGCGCTGATCGGCGATCGGAGGAATCAAAGGACGACAATCGGAGCAGCGGAAGAGTTAGTAAGAAAGATACGGACCTGACGGACTTTATAGTGGCGGGTCTATAAGGTTTGGGTTCAGGCTGATGTGTTTTTGGAGATTTTCCTTTGTATTTCCCTTATTCAGTGTGTTGCGATTAATGTATGGTCCCAAGGTTTCTAAAGGAAATCCCGATAGTTATAAGGGTTCCGATAAGTGTAATATACCCTACAAAAGAGCCGATAGCGATTGCGATAGAGGTACAACCTCAGAATCTGTGCAGAAGTCGTATGGAAGGCGGAAACATGGTATGTTTGCATAGTTTTCCTTTGTAAACGATTTTATAAGGAAATTGTGCCGAATGAAAGTTTTTATGTGTTATATATATATATTAACCAATGTTTTATGAGGGTGTTTATATATATATATATATATATTATATATAATATATGTGGCCGATGGTTTAAAAAAGGCTTAACTTTTAAGGTTTAGATGGGTTTTAGAGGCTTGATAAGGAAGATTTGTGGAATGCTTTGATAAAAGGGTAAATGAAGGCTTGAGGATTGATTTAACTCCCGATAGGAGGTTTAGGTAGGGTGATTGGTTCCGATAACAAGAAACTGTGGCTGTAAAGGGTCTTAACCATGTATGGTTGGAAGAGTTGACTCTTTGAGAGTCAATTACCTGGGATAGTTGTGTTTATGCATACTGTGGGTATGCGCGGGGGTAACCCTGCATCATTAGTGGTATCAGAGCAGGTTTGTAATTAAAACCGTTGGGGTTAAACAGAACAAAGAAATTCTATGAGAAAGAATTGAGAATAGAATATGTATTAAGATGTTTATGCAGGCAAGAGGAAGGATCAGATTCTAATCTGATAGAAGGAAGGCACACAGAGGAGATGTGTAGCAGAACTTGCAGATGCAAGAGACAAAGGGAGTCCATTCAAAGTATGGGTGGAATGGTGAAACAAGATCATGTTGAGATCTTGAAAGTGAGGTAATATGTTCTGTTTTATATTGAGAATGTGTTTTTTACACTAATGCACAAGTGATAGCAAGAGAAGTTGTGAGAGGAGAACTAGATGTGTTCTTGAAGACAGAGTAAGGAAAACACTCTGAAGGAAAGTGGCAGTGAACTTGAAGAATTCAACAAGAGATTGGATAGAGAGGACAACTGAAGTGTTCTCAAGAGAGAGTGAGAGATTGCAGAAGCCTAGAAGGAGCAAAGGTGTTGTTCCAAAGGAGGTTCCAGACAGAGGACCGTGCTTACCAAAAGACTGAGTGAGGAGAACTTAGTGAGGTAAAGATTGCAGCGAGGAGGACTAGCTGTTGCAGAGGCTTGTTGCAGATGAGTGAGGATCTCATGAAGAAAGAAGAGAAGAAGATGACTACTGATAGTCATAGCAGAGGTTCAGAGAGAAACCACAACAGAAGAAAGATGAAGAAAGAGAATGCCAAGACAAATGGCAAGAGGATGAGTCAAGAAGAAATTGACTAGGAGATTGCAGAGTTAAAAGAACAACTCGATGCATTAAGGAGGATACTAGAGGAAAGCCAGAGACAAGGTTGGGTATTAAGGAAGAAGCTAGTGGAGTGGCATGAGATGCAGAGAAGGCTACAACAAAAGCAAGTAAAGTGGCTGAGGGGAAAACTCAAGGAAGTTGAGTTGGAAATGGAAGAGTCCATTTGTGAACTAGAATAGGGAGAAATTCTGGGAGAAACTGAAGATGGAGACTTGAAGACTGAAACTTCAAGTGAGGCCAAAAGGTCTGATGGTTTTAAATCTGACAATTTGTGTATGTTTGCAGGTGAAACATGTAAAGAAGGACAATTTGCTGATATTGTCATAGAAGAGAAAGAAGACAAGCAGAATCTAAATTCTGTTATGGAAGAAGATGAGATAGATAGGTCTCATATACAGTTGGAGGAAGATATCAAGCAACAAAGTGAAGCGCTTGAGGAGATTGAAGAGGAGACAATCGAAGAATTTTTGAATCATATGAAGAACTTGGAACATCAAGGAGATATGATGGCTGAAGCATCCAGTGAGACCAAAGGGTCTTATGTTTCTAAAACTGATAGTTTGTGTATGATGACAGGTATTGCAGGAGAAAAGCAGCCTTTTGAAGATATCTTCAAGCTAGATGAAGATTTAGAAGTAAAAGGCGACAAAGAAAACTTCTCAGAACAAGAAGAATTTGATTGCATACAAAAGAAAAAGTCTATGGATGAGTCTAAAGAAGTTGTCATAGAGATGAAGAATCAAGATCTTATTTTGATGAAGAATGAAGGGATACTGTCTCAGAAAGGTAATCAAATGTGTTTGATTAATGTTATTGATGAAAAACAAATACAAGAGAATGTTAATGCAGATGGTGAGACAAGGATAGCTCTTGGAGGAGGTAAACAACAAGAGATTAAAGGCAAACTTGAAGAAGAGACTATGTTAGCTGAAAACATAGTAAAGGATCATCAATTCACCATGATGATAGGCACAATGGAAATAGCCATGGAAGCTATTGAGATAGTCAGTAAGGAAGAAGGAGTCAAGGACATCTACTGAAAGATGTTAAGAAGGAAGAAGTCTATGCAAAAGACTTAGCAAAGGGAGAAAGAACAATAATAAAGGAGTGTTTTGTAGAGGATGAGCAATCTGTTGAAGCTGTCAGAAATATGAAGAAGTATCTTTTAGAAGATAAAAACTCTGAAGTAAAGGAGGATGAAGAATGTCTCTTAAATGAGAGAAGCAGTGAATTATTGCAGCAAAAAGAATTTAATAATGCCTTGATAATTGAAACTGTGACAACACAGGAAGAATTTCTTGTGGAAGAAGGAGATGAAGTTCAGTCTGAAGCGCTGATATGTGAAGCAACAGTTGAAACTGTTGAACCTTATGATTTCCAAACTAATAATTTGTGTATAAATGCAGAGAACATAAGTGATGATGAAATACTTATGAAGTGTCACAAAGAGATTGCATTGCTGGAATATTTGCTGAGAAATTTAGAGTATGACAGTGTGATTACAAAGGAAGGAGTTCACTATGGTGAACAAGAGAAGGAAGACATCATTAGGACAGATGGTGTGGAAGAGAGACTAATGGACAGTCTCATGAGTTCTTTTGAGAATTCAAAACAACATACTGATGTGCTGACAGAGGGGAAAGAAATAGAGCAGTGAGTTGAATTGTTGTCAAAGGAAGATAAGGCACAAAAGCATTATGTTTTTGATTTTAACAAGTGTTTTGTGAATGCAGGTTTAGTTGTAGATGCTAGAGGAGATTTGGCACAGATGAATAGCCAAATAAAGACGAGAGAAAAAGATTCTGTGGAAGAATTCAATCCATGGAACAAAGATGTTAAATTGCTGGAGAGAGTGCTGGACAGTCATGATTCAATCATGAAAGAGGGTAAGGATGATAGGGAGGCAGCCAACATAGGAGTCACAACAAAAGTCAGCATAAGAGTCAACATAGAAGTTAGCATAACAAGAATAACAGAACAAGAAGAAGAAGAACAGATTGAAGAACTAGTGGACAGCAGCAACAACCTGAAGCAAAGAGAAAGAGGAAGAAGTAAGAAGCAGAATATGGACCAGTCCAAAGATGTACTGGAAACAGAGATTGAAGAAATGTGGCAGTTGATGATGAAGCAGTCCAAATGGAAGAAAATGGCAGCAACAGGAAGAAAGATCAATCAGAACTTGAACCTGATTGACAAAGAGAAGAAAATGGAGCAAAAGACAGCAGAAGTGTAGCAGCAGCAAAGGAACAAGACATCTGGGCAGTTACAAAACAAAGTATGGGATCCAGGAAGACAAAGATTAGAAGACACATAATCAGGAGATCATGAATATTTTCTACTTTGGGAGTCTGATGCAGTAGCTTTCACCCAAGAGAAAATCATTGTAAATAAGTAGACATAGGGGGCCATGTATCTTTAGAGAAGTAGTTTCCTAAAGTCTCAAGTTAATGTAATATTTAGGCTTAAAGTGATTTAATTAGATAATTAGAGGAAGTTGTAAATGCTCTCAAATAAATGAGAACATGAGTGGTTAATAAAGATAAAGAGTTAAAAGTCAAATATAACTCTTTAAGCAATTTCATGATTCTAGGAGCGAGAGAGAGTTTTTAGGCATTAAATGGAGAATAGAAGTGGACATAGAGGATAGTGTACATCTAGGAGTTGGTTCAATAGATTTAGGAGTAAAACCAGGATGAATTCCACATAACTCACTGGCATATATGAAAAGCCCACGGGCAGTGTCAAAAAAAGGAGGCCACGAATAGTTGAGGATCAGGCCTGCATGAGAGATAGAGAGTCTCATTCTGTAATCGTTTGTATATTTATAAATACAGGGGTTAGTTTCGACCTTGGATAAGTGTGTTTCGAGTGTTGAATTTATTGTGAATTGGAATTCTGCAAAAAAATTGTATGCAGGCAAAGTTGAGGCGGAACACAAAGAGGAGAACGATTCAAAGGAATCGTAAAAGGATCTTAGAACCTAATTGAGGAATCAGAGTGAAGCTCTGGAGAGAAGGAGTGAAGTTAAGCCCTAGCGAGAATGAATTAAGCAGCAGCAGAGTGTAAGGCAGAACCTTGAGGAAACCCGAACCACAAAGAGAAAACTGAAGAAAACGTGAAGAAACCAAGTAAAAAGAGTAGAGCAGAGAAGTAATCCCTTTTGAAGATGTTGGAACGAGCCTTTGAAATGGAGCGATTGCGATCATGCGATTAAGTGTGGACCATCGGATCAAGATTCAGATCGATGGTCCAGATGAGATCGACGATCGCATGTTGGAGAGATCAAAGGGTTGGCTACAGTGTTATAACAAAGGGCCGATACACCAATAGCGATAAGTGCTGATCGGCAATCAAAGGAATCGGAGGACGGCAATCAGAGCGGTGGAAGAGTTAGTATCGAAGATACGGACCTGACGGACTTTATAGTGGCGGGTCTATAAGATTTGAGTTCTGGCTGATGTGTTTTGGGAGATTTTCCTTTGTATTTCCCTTATTCAGTGTGTTGCGATTAATGTATGGTCCCGGGGTTTCTAAAGGAAATCTAATAGTTATAAGGGTTCCGATAAGTGTAATATGGCCTGCAAAAGAGCCGATAGCGATTGCGATAGAGGTACAGCCTCAAAATCTGTGCAGAAGTCGTACGTAAGGTGGAAAAAGGGTATGTTTGCATAATTTTCCTTTGTAAACGGGTTTATAAGAAAATTGCGCTGAATGAAGGTTTTTATGTGTTATAATATAATATATAATATATAATATATATATATATATATTATATATATATATATAATATATATATATATATATAGATGTTTTAAGAGGGTGGTTATATATATGCGGTTGATGGGTTTAAAAAGGCTTAACTATAAGGTTTAGATGGGTTTTAGAGGCCCGATAAGGAAGATTTGTTTAATGCTTTGATAAAAGGGTAAATGAAGGCTTGAGGATTGATTTAACTCCCTATAGGAGGTTTAGGCGGGATGATTGGTTCCGATAACAAGGAATTGTGGCTGTAAAGGGCCTTAACCATATATGGTTGGAAGAGTTGACTCCTTCAGAGTCAATTACTTGGGACAATTATGTTTATGCATACTGTGGGTATGTGCGGCGGTAACCCTGCATCAAGACCCTATGGAAATGGAATGAAGGAGAACTAGTTGGGAACCAACCAGTTTGGTAGACATAATGAAGCGACCAAGTACTTGTTTTATATTTAGCAAGACTTATAGGATTCGATTAGATTTAAGCAATTGATACCAGTGCCTTATGGAGTCAACTATCTTACTAGGAAATTTAGGACCAATTAATTGATTTGCAACTGCTGCTTGGATGAATGACTATCTTATATGAAATGCAAATCTTAAAGCTAATGTGAGATGCAAGAATCTTGGTTAATTTTAGTTAAATGCCTATTTAAGTTTTAACCCTTCGATCCTTTCTATATCGAGCTTGATTTTGTAGTAATTGGTAGAGAGGAGATAAGGTGAAGCACACTAAGGTGTGATTAACGATACCTCTCATGAAAATCTAACATACTTGGTGCCTCTGGTGCTGCAGAGAGCTGTGGCTCTCATGACTGCAAGGTCACTGTTTTAAGTACTATTAAAAGCAGACTTCTCAAGTAAAGATGGATGGGTACCTATCTCTCTATTGACCAAGCTTATTCTTGGAAGTAAATTTTAATTATATAGAACTAACTTAATATGCAAATGCACGAGATGATTAGAAGATGAGATGAAGTTAGATTCAAGGATTAAAAGCACTTATGCTACGATCTTCTTCAGAGTTATATATCAAAGCCCTTAATCGCCAAAATAAATGTTCACTTTACTAGATTGAAAGATAAACTTCTTGGCAATATCACAATATAATGGCCAATTAAATCACAAGCTTATCACTTCAATCTAATTTCTTTCCGATGCAATTATAACTCAAAGAACAAAAGTTTTTTCACAATTCTTTAATATCAATGCCAATAGATGCTCAAAAATACTCGGTTTAAGAAACGAAAGATATGCAATTTACCACAGTTCCATGAAAGAGTACTTAAAAATTACTTGAAGAATTCTCAAAAGCTTAATAGGCAATAATATTCAATAATTCAAGTAATTAAATCATGCTTAGAATCACTTTAATGACGATCAATCTCAATAGATACGTTCAAAATCCTTAGCATGCAAAAATACTTTAAGCAGTTAAATTTCGAAAATTAATTACCATGAAGAACCATGAAATTCAAATGCGAGACCCTTCAAACAATTCCAGAATAAATATGATTTTTCTTAAGTGACCCCAATCCAAAAAATTTTATTGTTTTCCTATAGTCAACTTTAGAGATGATTAAAAACATATTTAAATGTGTTTTGACTAAAGAGAAATTTAATTTCTTTTACCCCTCAAAAGATTTCACTCTTAAGATTTAAAAAAAATCCCAAACCCTTAACACAAAAAAACCCAAAAAAGGAACTCTAGATTAAAAATTGAAGTATTCCTTCGGCAAATTTAATGTGCTAAGTTTTATGAATGATGATTAAACTTCTAATGTGGCCAATAATAAAAAAAATAAAAAAGGCTTAATTAAAATTTTCATGGGCTAAAGGCCACATAGAAATCTTAACTCGGAAAAAAAAAAATTTAAAGCCACGACAAAAAGAAAATTAGATGTCGAAAAAAAAATCATCATCAAACTTTGAAAATAAAGCCACGACCAAAAATTTAAAATCAAATGGAAATCAATTCTTTTTTAAATTTTGCTTTGTTTTTTAGAAAATAAAAAACAAAAGAAAAAAAAATGAAAGGCAAGCGCATTAAAAAAAATCGATTTTTTTGTGTAGTAAAAAATCTAAACCTAATGAAATTAAAACAAAGGATACAATAAAAAAAAGGAAATTGTGAGAAAAGGTTTGTATGCAGGTCGATGGCGAGGAGGAGGAGGGAGCAACGAAGAAGCTTGGGCAGCGACTTGGAGAAAGAGAAGACACAGGAATGGAGATACTGGGAGAGCGAGGAAGACAGGAGTGAGGGAAAACGGGCAATCAACAGGGAGTAAGAAGATATGGGACGCGAGAAGGGAAAGGAGCTCGGAAAGAAGAGGGATGGCAGTGAGGAAAGGAGGGCCGTGAATAAGGAGAAGAAACAAGGAATCACGAGAGAATAAGGGAGACGAGGACGCAGGAGGAGGAAGAATGCAGGTCAAGGGAGAGTTGTGAGAAAGAGGCAGCTGCCATCTGAGGAAAAGAAAATCGCAGAGAGGGAAAGAAAAGGAGAAAATACAAGGAAGAGGCAACATAAAAATGAGGGCAAAGGGATAAACAAGGAGAAAAACATAGCAGCAGAAGGAAAAGAAAAAATCGAATTTTCCCAGAGAGAAGAAAAACGCAACAGAAAATGGTAGTCCAAGAATCCCATAAATTTATTTATTTATTTTTGCCAAGAATTTTAAGTTTTAAGCCAACATATTTATGATTTAAAGTTTTCTCCCAGAAAAACTTCAGTTCTGAATTTGAAACTCTCAGATTGATAATAATTTTGAATAATGTCCCTACAAAATGGTATCGAGGCCAAATTTTGCCCTCTAGGGTCTAGATCTGGCTTCAAATTAAGTTTCTCTTTCAAATTTGCACCTGCAAAAACGAAACAAAAATACCTAGAACCTAGATATACAAAAATAAATAAAACCCCAGAAACCCAAGTTAGAAATATTTCAGATCTAAAAAAATTACAGATCTATGCAAAAATGTTGTAGATCTATCAGATCTGAGGAGTACGAGTCCAACTTTGCTCCCAGGTCTGATAATCTAAGGCTCGTACTAGCCAGATCTATAATTTTTCCACAAAATATTTAAAAGGTTTTAAAATTTTAGAGAGGTACTAGCCCAAAAACATCGTACAGAAAAAATAATTTATTGTTAGATAAATCCTGGAGCTTATATAAGGTAGGCTCTTCAAAAAATATATGTTGAGAGTTGGCTAGTCCAACTGAGGACTATCCTGAAACGCTCAATGAAAACCTGATAGATCTCTTGCAAAGACTAGATCATCCATCAAACCAAGTAGAGAAATAGACAACAATGAAATTATGAAGAAATAAAACTACCTGCTACTTCGATCAAAATTAAAAATGTTACCCTAGATCCAACAAACTGAATAAGATACCTCTATTCAAATTATTCTAAGAGAGCTATTTATTGATACTTTTCACATAATATTAAGCAAAAATTAAAACAATGTTTCCATAGATTCATGAAGAGGACCATTACCGCAAGGTGAAACCCCAAAGACTTTTGTATTAATTCAAAAAAGTATACAAGAGAGCTTGAGAGCTTAGTACACGATTCAAAGATTGGATTAAAAACAGACTGACACCGATCTCTAATTTATAGGTAAGATCTCCAACGGCTAGTTGGCTTGATCCTTGTCAAATTAATCTCGACCGTTCATAAAGATTTAATTAATCTTTAATCATCACCGTCGAAATTATTTAAGTTTTGAGGAAAAATCGAAATTTTCATTTAAGAGATTTTTAATTAACTCAAAATTAATTATTTTGAGTTAATTTCCCACAAAAATTGATTTTGACTTAACCACCAAGGCCCAAGGGTTCAAAATTTATTGATTTATTCAATATTCCCTTGGCCGGGGACCTTCAAAAATTAATTTTGTTAAAACCCACGAATTTCACCATTGGAGAATTTAATTTTACCGAAGACAAAATTAATTAAATTTTTGGTTTAGGGTTTTAATTTAATTTTGCCAGAAAATTTAATTAATTGACTTATGAGGGGATTAATTATTTTTCCAACCCTCTAATACTTAGCCATGGTGTCTAATTACGAGGGACCATGCACTAAATCACAATTTTCCATTTTAATATATGGAGGGGGAAAATCTGTTTGTTATAACCCAAAAAAAAACCCATTTTTGCGACACAAAATATAATCAAGTAGACCAAGTGATTTGTAATAAAATAATCTAGCCAATTAGCTAAGATTATTCTGAAATTATTTTCACAATGACTCGATAAAAAACACTAGGACTCACTTAATATCTTGACAACAAAATGCACTTTAGCTTTGGGGTGAGTTTGGAGGGAAAACTTTGCTGATCATTTGTGTCTAGAGACACAAATGAATCAGTGAGACAAAAAACCTCCTAAGGTAGAAATTGTCGTCAAAATACTATGCTTACCTAGGTTGTTACATACATGATGGTCTTGCCAAGATCATTTACATGATAACCATGCAGAATGGGTTTACATTTTTAACAAACTGCCTACTGATGATGAGATTTGAAAAGGCACGAACACTCGAACATGATAGATCCCTTTTGCGAAAAAAGGGGTGCTATGGGATCGTTGACACAGAGTGGTCAACAAGTCTTTTACATATTACAATGACTCTTTGACTTCTTTGACTCTATGACATAGCCCTATAAGCACACAACGGGTGCTTGACATAATAATAAAATGACCTAGAGCATGAAACCATGCTCAAAATAATAATAATAAATTTTCTTTTTCTCTTTTATTAGATGCAAAAATCAAGATCACATAAGACATTATGAAGACCGAACCTAGTTACAATTTTCAACACTCCCTCTTAACTAGGGAGGTATTCATAATACTACATGGTACATGGACGTTCTCATGTTGAAGAATTCTCATAAGGAGAGTTGGATTTGTAAGCCATCTCAGAGCATCTTATCATTTCAACCAACATTGTCATATAGCAAGGTCTTGATTAACAACTCTATCTCTCCACAAGATTAGAGCACAAAATTTTGGGGGACAAATGATTTATAAACACCTTTATCATTATCTCTCAAGGCACATACACCATCTAGATGCTCAAGGTATGTCCTTCTAGGACCATTTCGATCTTGGATTTACACATCCTTATGGAAGTTCCTCTTCGTCTACTCTTGCCTATTGGATGCCCTACCTCATCCTCAAAGAGTATCGAAATTCAGATGCTTACCTAATCCTCCATTCTTTCTTCATGACATGACGACAAGAATGATGTTTCTATCACTCCCTCTCAACTATGGAGGATCTCATTCTTATAAAAGGAGTACACCCTAGCTCTCTCTTAACTAGGGACTTGTTTCCAACAACTATCTGCTCTTTGGTGGAGATCATTGTATTATCAACTGCTTGTAGGGCTCCTCCTTTTTGCATCATTGTGGATGAACTTTTTTTTTTTTAAAAACCAAAACGGGTATCTTATTCATGGGTGACCGAAGTCAAATTCAGTATTACATATCTGTTCTTTGCTCAGCGAATTCTGCTACTGAGAAGACTCTATGAGCGATATGGAATGCGACTGCCATCCCATCAAACTTAGACTGACTAAGATCAAATTCTTAAACAAAGGAATTGCTTTGCGAAATGAAAGCAAGGGAGGATTGGCGGAGACCTCGGACTGGTTCTTCGATCTGAGAGCCCAAAATTCATAACAGACAACTCGCCTTCCCTCTGCTTCTAGAACCTGAAATATTAACGTCGCCACCCCTGTTTCCTTGCTTGGAGGAAGTAAATTCGAAGAGCTAATTTTAAAATTGTACCTCCTGCTCTTTACAAGAATCGGCAAACCTTGCACACTCCTTTAAGTCAGAAGCAGATATTCTCACTGCTCTAAACCCTGTTTATGGGATGGCTACCATTTTCGGTTCGCCTGAGTTTATGCTTATCATGCTCTTTTCTAGGTTGCATTCGATATTTGCCAGAGAGTCGGCTTCTGAATTCAATTCTCTGAGAATATGGAAAATTTGGACTGAAGGGAATTCCTTCAAGAGTCTGTTCACTCTTAATATTTGTTTGTTCAGAATTGGATCATTAAACCTTTTGTTTTTCCTTAAGGCTTTGATCAGCAATTCTGAGTCTCCGAACACTGCAAGTTCCTTAGGATCTTTTCCCCTGGCGAGTTGACAGGCTTTTAGGAGGCTAAGGACCTCTGCCTGAGTGTTGGTTTTTATTCCGAGACCCCAGCTGAAGCTCTCTTTGCTTCCATTCGGAAGATAAATGATCCCCCCCGCCCCTGACCTGCCTGGATTGCCTTTCGAGGCTCCGTCAAAAAAGATAGTGCATTTTCCTTGAGATTTCCACCACTTCTGGAAGCCTTCTAAGTTGTCTCGGATCTGCCAATTTTCCTTGAGGAGAGGACGAGTGACAGAAGAAGGACTCATTATGGGAATGAAGTCACCCAGCCATGCTCTTTCTTCGTCTCTTAGGGAGTTATCTCTAGCGCTGGACTGTCTCAATGTCTCTAATAGAAGATTCTTGGCTTTTTCTGCTACCTTTTCAGCTGATATTTCTGTTTGATTGAAGATTATTTCATTCCGGGAGAGCCACAGTTTCCAGCACACATATTTCGGAGCTGCTGTCCACACCTTGAACCAGAGGGACTTGGCAACGATGCTATGGGGATATCTAGCTTTCCAGGACAAGAACATTTCTGTTATTGAGCAGTTCACTGGAGATCTAACGTTCAGACCGGCCAAGAAACTAGTCCAAGTCTTCTGAGCGTACTCACATTCAAGAAAAATGTGCACTGAAGTTTCCAAGGCTTTTTTACAAAACACGCATCGATGAGGGCCGACGATGTTCCTTTTACAAAGGTTCTCGCCAGTAAGAATTTTGTTTTGAAACAGGGTCCAGAAGAAGAAATTAATCTTCGGGATGCTGAAGCACTCCCAGATCTGCTTCCACACTCCTTCCGGGTGCACTGAGTCTTTTTTGCCTTGCATTTGTAGATACCCTTGTTTGGCAGAGTAGACCCCTGTTTGTCCCCAGCCCCAAGTGTCTTCCTCATTCTTATGCACGGGTGCAAAATCTGCAATTTCAGCTGTGAAAAGGTTTAACTGCTCGTTTAATTGCTCAAGAATGTTGGGCAGATTCCAGCTCTTCCAATTGCCGTTGTCGTCCCACTCCACTATATCCTCGATTTTCCTGATTCCTCTTGATCTTAGCCAAACTCTTAATTCTGCAATTTCATTTTTCTCTAAGAGAGGGGGATGGCCCATGATTCGGTCTTTCCACAACCAAGTCTTTTTGCCGTTACCTGGTACTTTATACAAATGCGTTCTGAAAAAATCGATCCCTCTACAACAGAGTCTCCATGCCAGAGTTCCTTTTGGAGAAGAGGCGGGATTGAAGGAAATGATCGATCGATTTCTGAGATATTTGTGGATTAAAATCTGACTGATTGGGTGCATAGGCTCAGAGATTAGCTGCCACAGAATCTTACAGCCCAACGCTAGATTAGCTTGAAGAGGATCTCTAATTTGCAGACCGCCCTCCTTGATTGGACGCTTCACCACTTCCCAGTTAACTAGGTGGAAGCGATTACTGTTCCCCTTACCACCGCTCCACAGAAAGTTCCGGATTAGGCAAGAAATTTGATCTGCTATTTGCCTTGGAGCCAACAGCAGAGAAGCTTGAAAGGTGGGCAGCGCGGAAAGGACCGACTGGATGAGGGTGAGCTTTCCTCCAGAGGAGAGCCAGACTCCGCCCCATGCTGCTATCTTCTTATTAAACTTGGTAATTACCTCCTCCCACAGGTTGTTCTGGTTGGATCCCATCGTCAACGGAAGACCAAGGTATTTTATTTTGTCCCACTCTGCATAACCTTTGAAGCCCAGTTCACTAGCTATCCTATCAATGGTTTGCTGATCGGAGTTCCAACCATAAACTGCGCTCTTCCTTTCGCTGATGAGGGCTCTAGTGACACTGCAATATTTTTGGAGGATGGACTTGAATGCTTTAGCCATTCTCAAGGAGGCGCCGCCAAGCAGGAGTGAATCATCGGCAAAGAGCGCATGATTCACTGGAGGTGCACCTTGCACGATTCTTATCCCAGGGATGGAACCACGATGCTGCTCCTGAGTTAATTTCCTACTTAATGAATCCGCCATCAGAATATATAGAAAGGGAGACAAAGGGCAGCCTTGCCTCAGACCCCTAGTAGCAGAGAAGAATTCAGTTGGTCTCCCATTCACCATTGGTGCGATCCAGACATTTTCAATGCAGGCTTTGATGATATTTATAAATTCTTGACTGAACCCGAAGGCTTCAAGAACCCTGAACAAGAAAGATCGATTAACACGGTCAAAAGCATTACTCATATCTAATTTGATAATCATACCTTGTTCTTTCCGAGCATGGCTGGAGTGGAGGGCCTCTTGAATTTGGATTATATTATCGAGAATTTGTCTACCTTTCACAAATCCTCCTTGAGCTGGGGAGATGAGATTTTGGAGGAGAGGCTTGATCCTGTTAGCCAGCAGCTTGGCCACGATCTTGTATGATGAATTACACAGGGAGATCGGCCTGTATCTGTCAAACGATCTTGGGTTAGTTTCCTTGGGGATTAATGCAAGAAATGTTGATTTTGTACCCCCTCCCATTTTTGCCTTCCTCAAGACTCCTCTTATCATTCTGAAGAGGTCGAATTTGATGATCTCCCAACAAATCCTATAAAAATGAATTGAAAACCCGTCGGGACCTGGGGCTTTATCGGGGTCCATGGACCAAACAATATTGGTTATCTCTTCTTCCGTTGCTGGGCTCATCAAAGAGACATTGTCTTCCTCGTTGACTAGACTAGGGATGGTTGAGAGAAACTCTGTTTCGTCCTCCTCCTCGCCATTTCTCTCTGCACTGAGAAGGTTCCGAAAGTGGTTTGTCGCTGCCTCTTGGATTTGAGCGAAACCTTTGTATACCTGACCGCTGAAGCTGGTTATTTCTGCTATATGGTTGCGCGAGAGACGGGCCCTGCATTGTCTATGAAAATAAGAGGTATTTCTGTCCCCTGATTTAAGCCACAGGCTTCGAGACTTTAGACGCCAGTACTCCTCTTCCTTCCTGAAAGAACAATACACATTCTTTTGAGCCGATTTTTCTTTGGCAAACTCTGTGACCGAGGGAACAGTATCCTCCATATCGAATTGTATTCCTTCCAATTGAGTTACTGCCTCCTTCCGCTACCTGTTGGGGGATTGCGTGGATTTCTTTATCCATGCTTTGAGAGCTGTTTTTACGTTTTTCAATTTTTGTTCCCACACGAAGCTTGGGGAACCATAGACTTCCATCCTCCATGCCGCATGGACTGTTTCTAAAAACCCGTCCTTGCCTGCCCTGAGAGGGCTGAAATGGAAAGGAAGGGGGCCTAAATCCTCTTCTTTTTTTAGACATATAAGAATTGGCTTATGATCCGATGTAAGTTTTGGAAGAATTTTAGTGAAAACAATTCTGCTGTCCATCATTAAAGAACTGTTGATAAGAAACCTGTCCAATCTGGCTGAGATATGATTTTCTCCGGTTCTATTATTTGTCCAGGTGAATTTACCTTTCACTGGTTTGAAGTCTACCAAGTCCCAGCGCTGGATCAAATTGCCCATTGTTCTGCTGAAAGGATCTCTGGACTGGATCCCTCCTTTCTTTTCTTTGGGATCTAAAATTATGTTCAGGTCCCCCCCTATAACCAGATTTGTTGGACTGATTTGCTCTAAAAAATCTGAAAGTGACCTCCAGCATTCTTTCTTCTCTTCATAATGAACTGGGACATATAAGTTAAACAGGGCGAGGGTGAGAGTACTTACAGTGTGGCGCAGCTCTGTGAAGATCCAATGTTGAGTCGCTGAAAATCGTTCTAGGGAAAAGCTTTTTGTCCATAAAGTACCTAAACCTCCAGCTGTTCCCCTTGCACTAACAGCCTTTCCTAAATCAAATTTCCATTTATTAACGCTAGTGTTTAGAAGGGCTTCCCCTTCTACTTTGGTCTCTTGGAGCATAAGGATGTCCGCGGTCTCTATCTTCAATAAGTCTTTGATAGCCTCTGCCTTATTGGGATTACCCAGACCCCTACAGTTCCAAGAGATCATCTGCATCATTTACCGCTTGAAGGGGTAGGCCCTCCTCCTTTGGAGGTCCTTGGCCTGACAGTTCTCCCTAGGGTCATTTCGATCGTTGCTTGGCTGCTAAGAGATTTTTGTTTTACTGACTCCTCTTCTCTGGTTTCCTTATTTGTTCTTCGTCCGACCCTTTTTGTTGACTTTTCTTGAGATTCATCATCTGATGACCCAATATTCTCTATTGGGTTTTTCTTTTTTTTTGATTATCTCTGCATATGATGGAGAAGAAATTTTGCTTGGAATGGTGCTTTGAGTGTTGCCTGGATCTAGGGTTTCCATATTAACATGCTGTAATGGTTCTTCTTCCTCTGCTTCCGGTGGATCTGGGGGAGGCGCGAGGATTTCAAAAGGATTTTTATCTGCCTCATTGTCCTTTGGTTCGCTGCTTCCGGCGTTTTGATTACTTGTGCTTCCGTTATCTACTTTGCTCTCAGACCCTTTAGCCTTGCTTTTGTTACTCTGCCTGTTTGCTGATGTCTTCTTTGCCTGTTTCCATTGATCTTCTTTTTCCTTTTCTGTTGTCTCCCCACTTCTTTTTTTGCAATATCTAGCAAAATGCCCATACTCATGGCAGAAACGGCACTTAAAGGGCAACTGTTCATAATCAAGCTCTTGAATGTGAGTCCAGTTTGCCACCGATAGCTGAATCGCTTCAGGTAATCCAATTTCCAAATCGACCTCCACACAGATCCGGGCACAGGAATACTGGTCCTTCCTTGGGGCTTGGTCGATGTATTTTCCGAGAGCGTTTCCAATGGATTGTAAGGAGCCTTGATTCCAGCAATGCAGGGGAAGATGCGGGAGGCGCACCCAGACCGGAACCGCCTTAGGCACATCTTGCGCTGGGTCGAAATCAGTTGACCATTTTTTCAAGTAGAGTCCTTGGGGCCCCATGAAATATGGCCCGTTTTTGAAGATCAGGCCTCTATCTTCTGGATTATCAAACAAAAAAACAAAGAACCCTTTGCCCACAAAATAAATCTTGATTCCTTCGTTGACCAAAGGAAGCCAGTTCCTTTTGACCCATTCTTCGACTGCTCTCGGGGATGGCCACAACCCGGTGAACTGACCGATCAAGCATTTCTCGGCGAGATTCAGAGCTGATCTGCATATTTCTTCCTCAGGTAAAGCGACCTTGGGAACACTGTCCAGTTTCTTTACAAATTTCTGCTGCGGGCCAGAGACCGAGCGCTTACCAGAGGCTGATACCAGGGCCTTGAAGGCCACGACTTCCGGGGGAAGGGGGGGAGGGGCCTCAGGGCCACCTCCAGACGCCATGAGGAAAGCAGGCAAGAGGGCGCAGGCGCGGGCGCGGCTAGGGCAGCGCAGCGAGCGCAGAGCGGGGGGGAGAAAACCATTGTGGATGAACTTTGACTTCTCTATCTTGTAGCTTTTATTTCCCGTTACTTTTTCGTAGGGCTTCAACCATCTTCTACATCACTTCCCTTTAACGAAACATAATGTTGAACCAATGGTCATGTCATCTTTTTCTTCATCGGGAAGTGACCTTCTTCGTCATCATCTGGCTATCCTTCATACTGCTATCTCTTCCAGGTCATGTTACTCCTAGGATTTTCCATCAAGTCTATATGTACTAGTTGTAGATGAATTTCTACAATTCTCTTCAGGTAGCCTTGTTCCAACCCAACTAGATGCTTGCTTTCAAAAATAAAAAAAAGTGAACTTAGAAAATGTAATTACCTCTTTATGATGGCCTTTCGTCATAATATCATCTTTTGCAACATCAACATTCTGCATATTATACAAATCCATCTCCAAGACATTTACTGCCAAGGTCCTCCTTTTTTTTCATACATATCAGGGTCTACATACCTTCTCCATGGAGATATCATATCTAATCTTTCTAACTGTCATCAGATGTTGATTACTCATCTCAAGTGGCTATAGGTACTTCTTTATGAACGCTTCTTCCATCTTCTTCACGTATTGCCTTTTAAGGATTTCTATACATACTCCTTTTGCATAGGAACTATTGTTGTCCACCACCTCATATTGATAAGGATTTCTATACATACTCCTTTTGCATAGGAACTATTGTTGTCCACCACCTCATATTGATTATGAAGTCATCTTTATATTGATTCTATCTTGTTGTTATGTAGAAGAGTTCAAGGCATATAACATTCATGCCTTAATGTATAATACATAAGGAAGAGTCCCTTCTTCTTTTCTCATGCTCATGGTATAGAGCATTCTAATCATTCTATCAGCAACTATGTACTGACATGATTTTATCCATCTATTAAGGATTACCAAATATATGCATATCTCTTCCTTGATGTGATCATTTAAGCTTCCATCAGCAACTTCACTTTCCTTGCTTGAAGATGAAATTGCTTCAACCAACTTGACATGTTGCACTTCTCTGCCACCATAACTTCATCCTTCTAAATTGTGGATCCCCCATTACGTGGAATGTGATACTTGCTTCTTTAAATAGTGATGAACCCCTTTAATAAGGATTCCAATGGAGGATCTTGATGTTGATTCTTGGTAGTATCATATGTGCTCTAGCCTTGAAATTTGGAGGAGAGGCTAAGGCACATGAGATCTCCAAGACCCAAAAATTGTTTTGAGAAATTCCACCTGGATGAGGAGTTATTAAAATAATTAATATTTTTAATGGGTTCCTAAGTCTAAA